>WNGS01014599.1:0-12513 GCA_020271785.1 Procambarus virginalis
ATATATAGATAATATTATATACAGATATATTATAAATATTATATATATATATATATATATATATATATATATATATATATATATATACAGTGGAACCTCGATTAACGAGTGGCTCTATTAACGAGTTTTTCCAGTAACGAGCAAGCCACTCGCAGCAAATTTGTCTCCATTGACGAGCTCGCCTCTATTAACGAGCGAAACCACATGGTGCTTCCTAGCGTCTCGCGGGTTCTCGCAAATTCTCGGACGCCTCCGACGCCAGTGTTGTTGTTGTATCGCGCACGACAAGCATCCCTCTGGATTTATTTGCGCTTTTCTCTGTTTTTTCTGTGGTTTTGAGACTGCAATTTGTAACGCACGATGTCGCCAAAGAAGCTGGTTGCTAAAGACAGTGTTGGCAAGGGGAAGAAAGCGACAATTACTGTGGAAGTGAAGAAGGAAATAATAGCAAAGCACGAGCGTGGTGTGCGTGTGGTTGATCTCGTCAGGGAGTATGGCAGGACCTCATCTACGATTTGTACCATTCTGAAGAGGAAGGAACAATTTAAGACGCTTGAGGTGGCTAAAGGAGTTACCAAGGTGAACAAGAAACGTCCACAAATCTTAGAAGAGGTTGAAAAGCTACTGCTAGTCTGGATGAATGAAAGGCAATTGCATGGCGATAGTGTCTCTGAAGCTCTTGTCTGTGCAAAGGCCAAGAAATTGTATGTGGATCTTGTCAGGAAGACACCAGGTGCGTCGTCTGCAGAGGAGGAGATATTTAAGGCAAGCCGTGGATGGTTTGAGAAATTTAGAAAGAGAAGCGGTATCCACAGTGTTGTGCGACATGGGGAGGCTGCCAGCTCTGATAAAGCTGCTGCTGAGAAATTTGTACCAGAGTTCCAGGAATTTGTTGCTGAAAAGGAGTTCTTGCCCCAACAAGTTTTTAATTGTGACGAGACTGGCCTGTTTTGGAAGAAAATGACGAAGAGGACCTACATCACACAGGAAGAACAATCTTTGCCTGGCCACAAACCGATGAAGGATCGGCTTACTCTCGTCCTTTGCGCCAATGCAAGTGGCGATTGCAAGGTCAAGCCGCTGCTAGTCTACCACTCAGAAAACCCACGTGTGTTCAAGGCATGTAAAGTGTACAAGGCGCGACTGAATGTGATGTGGAGGTCCAATAAGAAATCCTGGGTCACGCGGATATTCTTCACTGAATGGATCAATGATGTTTTTGGCCCCTCAGTGAGGAAATATCTTGAAGAGAAACAGTTGCCACTCAAGGCCTTGCTTGTGCTTGATAATGCTCCTGCACATCCTCCACAGATGCGAGATGAATTGTATCCTGAAAATCAGTTCATCACCATCAAGTTTCTTCCTCCCAATACCACTCCACTCCTCCAACCTATGGACCAGAAAGTCATTGCAAACTTTAAGAAACTCTACATGAAGGCCTTGTTGGAGAGGTGTGTTGATGTGACCGACAATACAGGGCTGACCCTCAAAGAATTCTGGAAGAACCACTTCAATATCCTGGGTGCCTTACGTTTGATCGACAAGGCCTGGGAAGGAGTGACACGGAGGACTCTAAACTCTGCATGGCGTAACCTGTGGCCTGAGGGTGTCCCTGAACGAGACTTCGAAGGTTTCGGTCCTGCACTTGCATCTGCATCTGCACCTGTGGAAGACCCGGAAGTGCATCTAGTGGATGATATTGTTGCTCTGGGGCAAACTTTGGGTCTGGAGTTGGATGCTGCTGATGTGCAGGAGTTAGTGGAGGAGCACAGTGAGGAACTGACCACTGAGGAACTCCTGGAACTTCAGAAGGAGCTTAATCAAGAGGAGGCACAAGAGTTCTCATCAGGGGAGGAGGAGGTACAGGAGGATGCTGCTGCCTCTTCAAGTGAGATCAGGGAAGTGTTGGGAATGTTTGAAAAGGTGACCGCATTCTTAGAAAAACATCACCCTGATCAAGCAGTGACAACCCGGTGTGTAAACATGTTTAATGACAATTTGCTGTCTCGTTTTAGGGACATCCTAAAACAAAGACAAAAGCAATTGTCAATAGAAAAGTTCTTTCCAAAAGTAGAGAAAAGAAGAGCCAGTGATAGTGAACCACAACCCGGTCCCAGTGGGGTGAAAATCCCAAGAAGAGAGAGCCCGCCTGACTCAGAGGTGGATTCTCCTTCCACACCATAACCCCTCTCCTCCATCCCACCTCCCCATCGTCTCCCTCAAGCCAGCAACGACTCTTCATAAGGTAAAGTAAATATTAAAGCAGTACAACAAAACATTTATAATTACATGTGCAGTATTATATTTACATTTAAAAATGTCATACAAGTATGGATGTTTTTGGGAGTGGAACGGATTAAATTTATTTCCTTTATTTTAAATGGGGAAATTTGCTTCCTAAGACGAGTTTTCCAAGTAACGAGCTCGGTGCCAGAACGGATTAAACTCGTTAATAGAGGTTCCACTGTATATATATATATATATATATATATATATATATATATATATATATATATATATATATATATATATATACATATATGGGGGACGAGGCACATACAAAGATTAATCAGGTGTAATAGGCCTGTTATGTTGAACAGTGTCTTCTGTGTTGGCATCATCATATTCCGGTCTTGCCCTTACTCTCATTCATATGAGTAACTCATACATGAGAGTGTAACGTGCAATGCCTGCACTGCCTGTACCCGAATATCGTCATCAGTAGATTGGGTAAACTGAATCACCAGTAAGCAACAAAACTCGCAGGACTCTGGGTCGAAAGTATCACCGACCCAGCAGGCAGCGTGATGGAGGCAAAAAACAACTTGAGTCACCCTGAGACAAGGGGACAGAGCAGCCCTCAAACTCACATAAAGTGAGGAGGGGGGGGGACTCAGGGGTTTGATGGGTCCTGTGACAGAACTCACTCTCAGGGAAGCCCAGGCAGGAGTATTGCTAACCAGTGCCCAAGTCTACCAACAACTTTCTAAGTAACTGAACCCCCGGGATGTGTACACTCACAGGGACCTAGCATGGGGTACCACCAGAACAGAGAAGCATATGCTATATACACTGGGGGCAACAACCAAGGCAGACCCCCCTATCAGGCAGGAAAACAAAGAAAAAGAAAACCCCACAAGAGGACAGCGTACCCAGGTAGAACAGAGCCGGCCGCTACGTGAGATGAAAACTAGCTGCACAGTATTCTGTACCCCTACCAGTGCAAACCTGCCTTCTACCCTAAGGTAACAAGGATGGCAGAACACCGCAGCACTCAAAGAGCAGCCAAATGCAGAGCAGCAAATGACTAAAAAGAGGCATAACCCAAGAAACTTGTGGAAGGAGGCCCCAAGCCTCCTTCCACAATACTTACCGGGCACCAAAGCTCATGCAGCCCGAGTACTGAAGAATTACTCCTGGCTCGCACATTCCCAATATGACAGATACCACACCACACAGGCACAGAGTTGAGAACCAATGTCAGAAGCCAGAGCACATGACTTCCGCCTAGCGCATCAGTCTTAGAACTGGGATCGTGGGTAGCCGGCGCGAGAGGTCTAGGGAAGGGGGAAGGGGGAAGGGGGAAGGGGGAAGGGGGAGCTGTGCAGACGGCGGCGCAGCGACATCATGCTCGTTTGCTCGTGTTTGTTTTGCAGAATTCTGTTCACTAGTTCGGCTCTCAGCAGCAATTTTCTACACCAGAATAGGGGTTTGTTTTGGGGTGCTTACCTTTCTGGGTGCCTGACCCGGTTGATGGCAGACATAGAATACTTCCATCCACATGGGGGTTTCTATAGGCCATTGCTCCTCGTGCCTCTCTGCGGGGGCCAGGTTCTGGCTCGTGGTCCCCGGTAGGCCTAAGAACTCCATTCATACTGACTGATGCCAAAGTCTAATATTAGCAATATCAGCCTGAATAGCTCCAGGGAGCCAACGGGGCTCTCCCCGGAAAAGGGCATGTAATATTTTAAGGCACCACGGTGGTTAATCAACCAGGCTGTGACTCGTTCAGACTACACGCAGCTGCATCACACAGCCTGGTGGATCAGACCAACAACCAGGAGGCCTGGTCAGAGACTGGGCCATGGAGACAATAACCCTTGGAATTTTACATTGGTAGGTATGTATTGGTGACAACCTAAAGATTACTTCTGTTATTTTCAGATGTGTGGGTTGTGTGTTTATACTGTTAATATACATTTGTACAGTGCCATAATTTATACTAACTGGGTGAGGTCTTGTTATTAGTTCTTTCACTACATCAACATGACCCATCATAGCAGCGTGCATTAATGGTGTATCACCAGCCCAATCTCGAGTATTACGGTGAAGGTATGGCTGTTTATGCAGGAAACGCACCACTGCTATCTGTCCTCCCACACATGCACTTGATAGCAATGTGTAACCATCCGCATCTGCTGCATTGATGTCATTACCATCTTGTAAATACTGTCTCACTTTTAAAATTTCCCCATTCTTGGCAGCCAGGTAGAGTCCCTATGAAGAAACAAAAAAAAAAATATTGAAAAATTAATTGACAGTCAAGGTGTTAATATATTTGTATTTTTTTGTGAGATCAGTGAGATCATCCTAGATCAAAATGCTACTAATAACAATTCACACACTTTAAAGTAAAGAATTTAAGTTTTATTAGTAACCATAATATAAATTGTTTAACTCATTCTCCTGTTTAGATAGTAGTTTTTGTAACAATGCACACCATGGTTCAAAGATTGACATTCTAAGCAATTAGATAGTAGAATTTTGTACTATTCAGTTTAGAGTCAGAAAAATGAAGCTAAAAAACAAACTTAAATATTCCTAGGCCTAGTATAGCATGCATATGTACTATATTAGGCCTCAGATGGCATGTATTAGGCCTAGGAAGGTTAGGTTAGGTTAGTTTAGTTTTTTACCTGAATTTACCCGAAGATCACCAATACTGGTGGCCTCAACGAGGACAGGAAGCTGGCGGCTTGTCAAAGGTCGCCCCATTTTCTCAGATGATCTTTTCTATCTGTATTTTAAAACCCAGTAGAGTTTTAGCATTTACAGCTTCAGTATGAAGGTGGTTCCATGGGTTTACAACCCTATGGGTGAAAAGGCATCTGTTTTCTGTCCTACACTGTGGCTAGTTGAGCTTGAACCTGTTGCTCCTCATTCATGTTACATCTATCTGCTCTTTTGAAGAAAGTGTCCAGATCGACATCGCCCAAATTGTTTAGTGTTTTGAAGGTTTCTATTAGATCCACCCTGTCATGCCTTATCTGCTTTGTTGTTAGCTCAGTGGCCCTCAACCGTTCCTGATACGAGAATTGACTAAGGTCTGGTATGATTTTTGTTGCCCCGTGTTGCACCTTCTCCAGAGCAGCTATGTCTTTTCTGGAGATGATGTCTCCATGCCTGGATGCAATAATCCAGGTAGGGGTGCACCAGAGACTTATACAGTTGAGCGACTACTTTCTTTTCCTTGATGGTAAAGGTAAGCTTGATAATTTCCAAAGTTTCTTCGCTTTTTTTACTGCCACTCCCACTTGCTGTGCAACTTTTAGTGAATGAGGGATTCTGATACTAAAGTCCTTTTCTTCATCTATCTATTGCAAGACAGTGCTGTCAATTTGGTAGTTGTGACATGGATTGTTATGTCCCACATGCAAGGTCTTGCATTTTATCAACATTAACCAGTACTCTGCATTAAAATATGGCACCCCTGTGATGTGCCAAAAATAAATTAATTCCCAATTTTTTTCTCTTTTTATATTGTTAAAATGCAGTCTCTGATCACGGGAAACTAAAAACAAATAGTGCATGTGACAAACTGTAGCCGTGATGGAGCTGGGAAGTTGAGCAAATTATGGGCACTGAGCGATGGAACGCTCGGGGTCACTTGACCCCGCCACCACGTGGAGCGGCAGTTGCTGTGAATACAATGTTTCACAATTATTTTGATGTTTCTCATTCGTTTCATCTCTGCTTTTTGCTGTAATATTATTCAAAATTGTGTAATTTGTGGAATTTATATAGTTCAATGTGTGAAACATCACTATGCTCAAAATTATGGGGCTCATATATGTGACATATATATATTATATTCTACAATCAATCAATCTGTGTTTTTGCTGTTATAACACTATTTACACACACACATTATTTATACCTATCTACATATGTGCTCACCATAACGAATCACTAAGCTGGTTAGAAGAGTGGCCGCAACACAGCACCCCAGCAGACCCCACCTCCCTCCCTTCTTCAACACCCACTTACTAACATTCCTCCTCCCACCAGCTGTTATTGTATCTATCCCACCTCCTCCTACTGCTATTGTTTTTATTACACTATTTACACATGTTATATATAAGTATCTCCATGTTTTATTCACTATAGCTATACAACTAAGCTGGTATGGTGTCCAAACAGCATAATGGCCACCATACACTGCATGACAAGTCAGCAGCCAGCAGACGATGCCACCTCCCTTGACCAAGAGCCTGAGTTGAACCAGAACCTGCCCCCCCCCCCCCTCTTCAGAGAGGCATGAGGAGCAATGGCCTATAGAAACCTCCCGTGTGGTTAGAAGCATTGTATGTCTGTCATCGACCTGGTCAGGCACCCAAAAAGGTAAGCGCCCCAAAACAAACTCTTATTCTGGTTAAAATATTGCTACTGAAAGCCAAACTAGTGGACAGAACTCCTCAAATGAAAAACGAGCAAACGAGATTGACATCACCACGTCACGGCGCCGCTGTCTCCGCAACCCCCCCTCCCTGGGAGGGGGAAGGGGGAGCCCCAGACCCCCATGCCGGCTATCCAAACCTCTAGTTCTGAGACTGCATGTCAAAACATATGAAAAACTGCCAACCAGAGGGAGGGATGCTGGGGAGCCTCCTGGTCTCACCAGGAATCATTTCATTACATTCAACTCTGGTTTTCTGGGGAAACCCCATCGGCTTCCCGGAGCCACTTACCCAAAGACAAAACAAGAGGGACTTACCCGGGAGGTGGTCGGCCCTCGCTCCTTAACGCTAAGTTGAGACAACTGGCTGCAACCACCAACCCAATGCGACACAGGCCCAACAAGGCCTAGGAATGTTGTCAAGGTAGCGAGCGACCAGGACCCTGTTCGACCTCCAAAAACCCCCATGCCTGAATGTCAGCCCAAGACATGTTACCGAAGACGGCAGCCAGCGCAGCAAACTTACAAACATCGTGGGAATGAGGATAGACCGCAGGCTGGCTGGACCGAATAACCCTGCAGACAACCAGGGAGATCCGCACCAGGGAAGAAGGAAAAACGGGTCAATCCAAAGCACGTGTCCCTGGTGCACAGGTAACATCTCCAAGGTCCCCGAGGCCTTGGTGCACAGGTAACAGCGGAAAGCTGCAACCAGACACAAAGCATGACGCACCCCTGACCTGACCAATAAAGCATCAACAACCCAAGGACCCATCCGGAAAGCAGCAGTCTCATTCTTTGCCAGAAAAGAACGAGACGGCTGCAAATGAACAAACCTACCACTAGGACCAAAATAGTAGAAATTCCTGCACCAGAGAAGAGCATGAAGCTCCCGACCCGACCCCCAGAGGCAAATGCCAACAAGAAAAGCGCCTTCGCCAAACAATCCTGAACCAAAGGGGCCACCACAAACCGAGGAGAGAGAAAGGTGAGTACCCAGTCCAACAACCAGGACGGCTCAGGCAATGCATGAACAGGCCAGAGGTGAAACAATGCACAAGACAGCCTGTGGAACAGGCAAGAAGAAGTAACATCAATGCCGAACGCAAGATGCAGTGGCTCCGCCAACGCCGCACAATATGAGGCGACAGTATTCAACATCAGAGAAGGTCCTGGAACAACCACAAAAGAAAGGACAAGACAACTCTATCAGAGACAGAAGTCAACCTACAAACATAAGAACATATGAATAAAGGTAACTGCAAAGGGCCTATTGGCCCATACAAGGCAGCTTCTATATATAACCACCCAATCCCACTCATATACATGTCCATCCCACGTTTGAAACAATCAAGGGACCCCTACCTCCACCCCAATATGAGGTAATTGGTTTCACAAATCATCAACCCTGTTACCGAACCAGTATTTACTAGGTCTTTCCTAAATCTAAACTTATCCAATTTATACCCATTGTTTCGTGTTCTGTCTTGTGCTGATACTTTTAATACCCTATTAATATCCTCTTTGTTATGCCCATTCATCCACTTGTAAACCTCTATCATGTCACCCCTAATTCTTTGCCTTTCTTGAGAATATAATTTAAGCTTTGTCAATCTTTCTTCACATGGCAGGTTTCTAATTTGAGGGATTAACTTTGTCATCTTATGCTGAACATGTTCTAATGAATTTATAGCCATTCTATAGTATGGTGACCAAAACTGTACTGCATAATCTAAATGGGGCCTAAGAAGAGCAAGATATAGCTAAAGAACAACACCAGGTGTCTTATTAGTAACACTTCGGTTAATAAATCCCAGTCCTATTTGCCTTATTACGAACATTTATGCATTGATTTTTTGGTTTTAAATTCTTACTAATAACTCACAGATCCCTTTCACAATCCAACTTCGCAATCTCAACACCATCTAGCTCGTATCTAATAACTCTACCATCATTACCTAGCCACAAAACCTTACATTTGTCAGCATTAAACTGCATCTGCCAATCTTTTGACCATTTCAAAACTGTATTTAGATCGTCTTGAAGTGATAGTCTTTTTCCATGTTTAGTTCCCTCCCGGGGATAACAAGGGATAAGAAATAACAGAAGAAGCACCAGGAAACTTCATACTGCCTCTGAGACAAAGCACGCAGGTGGAACACCATCAACGAAGCCATCTGTTCACCATACAAATGGTGATAGACCCGCATCAAGAAGACCAGACGCGAAGACTGGAGAAGATCGAACCAGCCACGTAATGGACTGGTCCGATCTGTTGAAGGATGTGAAGCCGCAGGAACACCCCCGGGTTCACATACCGAGCAAGCAGTGCTTTGACACCAAAGCTGGGCCGGCCAGCAAGGAGCCCGGACTACTCTCCCTTGGAAAAATCTCCAAGAAAGCTAGGACCTGGAGCAACAGAGGAACCGGGGGGTAAGACGTACAGGTAACTCCACCTTGACCAGTCCTGGCTGAAGGCATCAACCCCGATGGCCTCGCAATTCGGGAAGGTGCCACATATAATGGGAGACACTGACGCGAAGAAGTCCACCTCCGGGAG
This sequence comes from Procambarus virginalis, assembly GCA_020271785.1. Taxonomy (NCBI): domain Eukaryota; kingdom Metazoa; phylum Arthropoda; class Malacostraca; order Decapoda; family Cambaridae; genus Procambarus; species Procambarus virginalis. The sequence goes on from WNGS01014599.1 coordinate 9,237, forward strand.
CCCGTACATCCGGCAGAGTCAACTGAAGGAGTCAAGTGTCGACCGTCCATTCCATGGACAGGGGAATGAACCGTGACAGGCTGTCCGCCAGGACGTTGGACACTCCCAGAACGTAAACCTATAGAAGGTCCAAACCCGAGAACTCAGCAGATAAGTCACCCGAAGCGACCAGCCCAAAGAGCCAATCGTCGATCCCATGAGCGACCCGAACTTTCCAAATCGACATCCACACCACTGCAAATTCCCGCACTGTGCTGTGAGCCCATCGGAAGGACGGACACCACCGTCCATGGCCGACTGGTGAGCACTGGTCATGAAGCCCCAGCCAAGAGACGACGCATCCGTGAACACATCGAATGAGGGCTCAGGTAGGCGCCAAGGCACTGAACCCCGAAAAACCCGAAGAGGAAGCCAGCAACGCAGCAACTGAAGCAAGGCCCCCCCAAAGGTCGATGCCAGTGATCGCAAGAGAGGCGGAAGGGATGTCCCCGAAGGAACCAGAACAGCCAAGGAAGCCAAACCCAACCCTGTGGGTAGACCATCATGGCAAAGTTCAGACTCCCACAAAAACCTTTGAGCAACTGCCTCGTGAACCTGGAGCCCCCCCAGAAACAGGCGAAGGCAGGACCACAGCCAAAGCAGAGCCACCGGAGGGGAGAGACAAGGAAGCGGTCCGAGAGTCCCACACAAGACCGAACATAAGAGGGAACCAGACGGGACTTCCTCCAGTTCACCAGGAACCCGAAATGACTGGGAGCGTGTCTGGCTCCCAGCCAGACACGCGGACTGGCTGGGAGCTCATACCAGCCAGTCGTCACGGTAGGTCAGAATTCAAACCCCTAAGAGACGCAGACAGGCCACCATGACCCAAGTAAGGTGTGTGAACAGCAAGGTGCCAGATTCAAGCCAAATGGATGGCAATGAAAGTGGTAAGCCTGACACCTCACAACAAAACTGAGCCAGTCCCTGAACCCCGAATGAATTGGGGCGTGCCAATATGCGTCACGGAGGTCCAGGGACACCATCCAAGCACCCGGCTCCAAGAGAAGACGGACCTGGGACAGAGTAGTCATCTGAAAGGAGGGGCAATAAACCCAGAGGATCAGATGGGACAAGTCCAGAATGAACCGCATGTCTGGTTTGGAACTGGAAAAAGTGGAAACCCACTTGAGAGACGAGGACGTTTCGACCACGCCCAAGCGAACTCACTCCTGGTTGATGGGGGGGTTCTGGGAGTTCTTCTACTCCCAAGCCCGGCCCGAGGCCAGGCTTGACTTGTGAGAGTTTGGTCCACCAGGCTGTTGCTTGGAGCGGCCCGCAGGCCCACATACCCACCACAGCCCGGTTGGTCCGGCACTCCTTGGAGGAATAAATCTAGTTTCCTCTTGAAGATGTCCACGGTTGTTCCGGCAATATTTCTTATGCTTGCTGGGAGGACGTTAAACAACCGCGGACCTCTGATGTTTATACAGTGTTCTCTGATTGTGCCTATGGCACCTCTGCTCTTCACTGGTTCTATTCTGCATTTTCTTCCATATCGTTCACTCCAGTACGTCGTTATTTTACTGTGCAGATTTGGTACTTGGCCCTCCAGTATCTTCCAGGTGTATATTATTTGATATCTCTCTCGTCTTGACCCAACAGAGCGCAGGAGAGGAGGCCTGCCTCGCCAGCCCCGAACCCCCTGAAGGGGAAGGAGCCACCCAATGCTACTGCAGGCCTCAAGAATGACCCGAAACGCCCACAAATTGTGGGACCAGATGTGGGCGAACAGCATGAGCCTGGCGTGCAAGTCCTCAGCTACCAGGGCAGCTGAAAGGGAGGGAACCTGCACATGAAGTTGTACCTGACCAACATTCCATGGAAGGGCAGGGGTGAACAAATATGCATTGAGGCGTTCAAACTCCCCCCCCCCCCAAGGTAAACCTGCACCACAGTAAAGGCCTCTCGCCACTCAAGCGTGCGGGACCGACAGAACGTATGCCATGCCCCCCAATGAAAATATAGTCTGCCAACCAGGACGACTCTGGAACCTCATAACGCACCCAGTAGGGAAAGGAAGAACCAAATTTGAAAGAGGCAGGATACATTATCGAGGCATACTCTGGGTCGCTCAGTAGGAAAGCCACAATGGCCTCCAGCACCAAGGTGGGAGGCAAAAAACCTCCGGAAAGGAATTGAAGTAATCAAGGGAACCTGGAACCAAACCCGGGGATTTGTTGACGCCATATAAAATTCATACATGGAGGGGGGGGGGATAAGAAAACCACACTCCCTGCAACAACAAGTCCAACTCAGAAGGTACCAAAACCCAAATGTGGGTCAAATGGGGCCCAAATCAGCCCCTTCCACGCCCCAGGAACCTCCATATCAGGACCTGGGGTCAAGCCGTCCTCCAAACACTCTGCCTCAAAAGAAAGGCAGAAGCTGCCAGAAAAGCTGGAATGAAGGGGCCCACTGGTCAGACCCTGAAGCACCGGCTGGAAAAACTGGCTCGAATGCCTCCATTTCCACACTGGATGGGGCATCCCTCGAAACTGCCCAAGTCTCACCACCAACTGAACCCTGCCCCGACTCCAAAACCTCAGACGTTTCGGAGCCAGAAGTGGGGAATGGGGTTGGGGGTTGGGGGCAGGGAACAGGACGAAACAACAGCAGAGAAATGACGAGGGGGCGCTGACAAGACTAAAGTAGAGGCGATTAACACCCCCAAAGTCCGGGTCTCTATAACCAAAACAGGGCAGCATCGGGGCATTCAGGTGAGCAACCAATGAAGCGTGCTGCCACAACCTAAAATGCACATGCAACGCCGAAGCTGCCAGCACCCGGATATCAAGATCAACATGACAAACCATGCAGATGTTGCCATCTTCCTCACCAAAATGGCTTCTCCCCCACACTCCTTTTGCTGTTATTACACTATATATATACACATTATATATAAGTATCTACATTTGTGTTCACCATAATGAACCACTAAGTTGGTATGCTGAGTGGCAGTGGCAGCCTGCCACTGGCTGTCACTTCCTCCCTCCCCTCACCTCACCTAACTCGCCACCATTCTCCTCCCCCATACTGTTTTTTATTTTATATACAGATGTTATATAAAGAATCTGCATGTTTGTTCACCATTGTGAACAACTAAGCTGGTATAGTGAGTCCAGACAGTAAAAGGTGGTCACACAAGAGTCAGGAGACAATGCTACCTCCCTCCCCACCAAGATTACTCCTCCCACTACAGCGCTAATTATCACAACAATCCTGCTATTATCAGAAT
>WNGS01014600.1:0-10866 GCA_020271785.1 Procambarus virginalis
TATCCATAGGAATTTAATTTCAAATCTGTTTTCTTTAGCAGCTAAAACATTCATTCGAATATCACTGACTATTTTCTGGGTGTCACTAATATGTGCGTTCAATGCCTTATGTGCAGCTCAAGCGCTGATGAAGGGTATCCTTAGAGCATTAATTTACCCTTTTTGTAACAAGATTAAGAATCATGATGCCTTACTTTACGATTACGTTGCGATGATTTCGGGGCTCAACGTCCCCGCGGCCCGGTCTTCGACCAGGCATTGCGAAAAGAAAACGAAAAGTGACCGACGTAATATAGATGTTAACACTTCCTTAAGTAGTTAATGATTCAACTTGAAGGAGAAGGAGGTTATGAAATTTAGATATACAAAGACAAAACCAACTTAGCTGCTAAAGTGCGTGTGGTATTGAAGATCCTCTCCTTGGGGTGATTAAAGGTCGTGGAGTGAGGGAACTCCTCATAGGAAGAGTGTTGGCCTCACAGGATTAGTGTTGGCCTCACAAGATGAGTGCTGGCCTCACAAGATGAATGTTGGCCTCACAAGATGAGTGCTGGCCTCACAGGATGAGTGCTGGCCTCACAGGATGAGTGCTGGCCTCACAGGATGAGTGCTGGCCTCACAGGATGAGTGCTGGCCTCACAGGATGAGTGCTGGCCTCACAGGATGAGTGCTGGCCTCACAGGATGAGTGCTGGCCTCACAGGATGAGTGATGGCCTCACAGGATGAGTGTTGACCTCACAGGATGAGTGCTGGCCTCACAGGATGAGTGCTGGCCTCACAGGATGAGTGCTGGCCTCACAGGATGAGTGCTGGCCTCACAAGATGAGTGCTGGCCTCACAAGATGAGTGCTGACCTCACTGGATGAGTGCTGACCTCACTGGATGAGTGCTGGCCTCACAGGATGAGTGCTGGCCTCACAGGATGAGTGCTGGCCTCACAGGATGAGTGCTGGCCTCACAGGATGAGTGCTGGCCTCACAGGATGAGTGATGGCCTCACAGGATGAGTGTTGACCTCATAGGATGAGTGCTGGCATCACAGGATGAGTGCTGGCCTCACAGGATGAGTGCTGGCCTCACAGGATGAGTGCTGGCCTCACAAGATGAGTGCTGGCCTCACAAGATGAGTGCTGACCTCACTGGATGAGTGCTGATCTCACTGGATGAGTGCTGGCCTCACAGGATGAGTGCTGACCTCACAGGATGAGTGCTGGCCTCACAGGATGAGTGCTGGCCTCACGGGATGAGTGCTGGCCTCACAAGATGAGTGCTGGCCTCACAGGATGAGTGTTGGCCTCACAAGATGAGTGTTGGCCTCACAAGATGAGTGCTGGCCTCACTGGATGAGTGCTGGCCTCACAAGATGAGTGTTGGCCTCACAAGATGAGTGCTGGCCTCACAAGATGAGTGTTGGCCTCACAAGATGAGTGCTGACCTTACAGGATGAGTGCTGGCCTCACAAGATGAGTGCTGGCCTCACAGGATGAGTGCTGGCCTCACAAGATGAGTGTTGGCCTCACAAGATGAGTGCTGGCCTCACAAGATGAGTGTTGGCCTCACAAGATGAGTGCTGGCCTCACAAGATGAGTGCTGGCCTTACAAGATGAGTGCTGGCCTCACAAGATGAGTGCTGGCCTCACAAGATGAGTGCTGGCCTCACAAGATGAGTGCTGGCCTCACAGGATGAGTGCTGGCCTCACAGAATGAGTGCTGGCCTCACAAGATGAGTGTTGGCCTCACAAGATGAGTGCTGGCCTCACAGGATGAGTGCTGGCCTCACAAGATGAGTGTTGGCCTCACAAGATGAGTGCTGGCCTCACAAGATGAGTGCTGGCCTCACAGGATGAGTGCTGGCCTCACAAGATGAGTGTTGGCCTCACAAGATGAGTGCGGGCCTCACAAGATGAGTGTTGGCCTCACAAGATGAGTGCTGGCCTCACAAGATGAGTGCTGGCCTCTCAGAATGAGTGCTGGCCTCACAGGATGAGTGTTGGCCTCGAAGGATGAGTGCTGGCCTCACAGAATGAGTGCTGGCCTCACAGAATGAGTGCTGGCCTCACAAGATGAGTGCTGGCCTCACAAGATGAGTGCTGGCCTCACAAGATGAGTGCTGGCCTCACAAGATGAGTGCTGGCCTCACAAGATGAGTGCTGGCCTCACAAGATGAGTGCTGGCCTCACAAGATGAGTGCTGGCCTCACAAGATGAGTGCTGGCCTCACAAGATGAGTGCTGGCCTCACAAGATGAGTGCTGGCCTCACAAGATGAGTGCTGGCCTCACAAGATGAGTGCTGGCCTCACAAGATGAGTGCTGGCCTCACAAGATGAGTGCTGGCCTCACAGGATGAGTGCTGGCCTCACAGGATGAGTGCTGGCCTCACAGGATGAGTGCTGGCCTCACAGGATGAGTGCTGGCCTCACAGGATGAGTGCTTGCCTCACAGGATGAGTGCTGGCCTCACAGGATGAGTGCTGGCCTCACAGGATGAGTGCTGGCCTCACAGGATGAGTGCTGGCCTCACAAGATGAGTGCTGGCCTCACAGGATGAGTGCTGGCCTCACAGGATGAGTGCTGGCCTCACAAGATGAGTGCTGGCCTCACAAGATGAGTGCTGGCCTCACAGGATGAGTGCTGGCCTCACAGGATGAGTGCTGGCCTCACAGGATGAGTGCTGGCCTCACAGACCTGCCGGTAATACCTATTTTAAAATCTTAAATAAAGATTAAATAATATCAAGCGCATCACGCATTAGGAAATAAAATCATTTCTGTCTTGCCTAGCCTGTACTTCAATAATTATTATATTACTAAGATTTTTTCATTACAATAACTGTCACTGAGGTAAATTACTTTATTGCAATATACAACTGAATTTATCCAGGTGCAGGAAAATACTGTTAATGTTTCTTTATTTTGGTTTAACTATTATTAAAACAATAAAATCATGCTTACTGGGGTGGGCTCTGTGGCTCGTCGTTGAACGTATCTGCAAGTAAAAGGGGGATTAATAATAATGGCAAAGAACATGAAAAGGGATCCAGTTCTCGCCACGAGACCCACACCGAACTCCCTCTTTCCTTTTATAATGTTACTATTCAGATCCGAAGTGTTCTGTTTGGTATGACTGAATACCACACTCATCCTGATCTCCTTTAGCAGGCTGGACCGCGCTGTAATGTGTAGAGTGGACCAATAGTGGAGCAGTGAGTATATACACACAGAAATTACAATAGCGTGATACATCAAATGAACAAATCCCAAATCGCTGGGATCATCCCCGATGTAAGTTCGAGCTTTCATCACGGCCCTGGTGGATTTGTTCATGAGTAGTGAGTAGTTTGTTGTTGTTTTTGGATTCAGCTACTGGGAGCCAAAAGTTCCAAAGTAGCAGGGGCTATGACGAGCCCGTGGTGGACTTACCTGTATATGAGTAGCGAGTAGAATTTTTGCTGGAACGGCGTCTGTTGACTCCTGTTGACAGTGAAGTTGGTCCACTTCACTTCTACATCACGGTCTTGCACTCGTTCAGTGATATTGTATACAGTCTTTTACACCTTCATAGCTAAACTGGGTGCAGGTATAACTGTTAATTATTTAGTTTCTGTTTTGTTTTCGACTCCAAGAGTTCCATAAAGACAACACACGGTGTCACGAGGCTGCTGCTGCTGCTGCTTGCTCTTGATGGTAGGAGCAGTTGTTGATGATAGGAGCAGTTGTTGATGGTAGAAGCAGTTGTTGATGGTAGGAGCAGTTGTTGATGGTAGGAGCAGTTGTTGATGGTAGGAGCAGTTGTTGATGGTAGGAGCAGTTGTTGATGGTAGGAGCAGTTGTTGATGGTAGGAGCAGTTGTTGATGGTTGGAGCAGTTGTTGATGGTAGGAGCAGTTGTTGATGGTAGGAGCAGTTGTTGATGGTAGAAGCAGTTGTTGATGGTAGGAGCAGTTGTTGATGGTAGGAGCAGTTGTTGATGGTAGGAGCAGTTGTTGATGGTAGGAGCAGTTGTTGATGGTAGGAACAGTTGTTGATGGTAGGAGCAGTTGTTGATGGTTGGAGCAGTTGTTGATGGTTGGAGCAGTTGTTGATGGTAGGAGCAGTTGTTGATGGTAGGAGCAGTTGTTGATGGTTGGAGCAGTTGTTGATGGTAGGAGCAGTTGTTGATGGTAGGAGCAGTTGTTGATGGTTGGAGCAGTTGTTGATGGTAGGAGCAGTTGTTGATGGTAGGAGCAGTTGTTGATGGTAGGAGCAGTTGTTGATGGTAGGAGCAGTTGTTGATGGTAGGAGCAGTTGTTGATGGTAGGAGCAGTTGTTGATGGTAGGAGCAGTTGTTGATGGTAGGAGCAGTTGTTGATGGTTGGAGCAGTTGTTGATGGTAGGAGCAGTTGTTGATGGTAGGAACAGTTGTTGATGGTAGGAGCAGTTGTTGATGGTAGGAGCAATTGTTGATGGTAGGAGCAGTTGTTGATGGTAGGAGCAGTTGTTGATGGTAGGAACAGTTGTTGATGGTAGGAGCAGTTGTTGATGATATGATGGTAGGATGGTAGTTGTCAATTGCTCTGGTTTTTGTACCTGACATGTTTCCAAGTTTCCCATTTCTTTTCTTTTTTATTGGGTACTTAGGGTAGAGATGAACATGACATTTAACATTTCGTGACAAAATCTTCGGTGATGGTAACTTTAAAGGCTCCTGTACGTGGAACGTAAGGAATTGGATGACGGGTAATGTAAGGCGTATCGTGCATCGTTTTGACCAGTTGGTTCACAAGTTCATTGTGTAGTATGCCACATTGCGGTGGGATCCATTAGATAGAGATGTCATAATCTCTCAATTGATGTTGGCTTTGTTGTGAAAGACAGCTTGTGGTGGCGTCGCTTTGCCACTAGCTGTGCCAGTAACTGTGCCTAGTAGTAGGTATCCTACTCTCCGTGAAACTGTGGCTACTCTCAAGCTAAAGGAACTTTCATTTTAAACCTGTTTTCTACACTTGTAACACTGTGCTGTTCCTTCCCTTCATATCTCAACTTCAAAAAATCTCACTAACACTCGTTATCGACTTGATATTTAAAGCTCGCCTTTCGACAAACTAACACACTTCGTAGTAATCTAGTTCACACTGCTCTGCTTGCTTCTAATGCTGCTGGTGTCTACTCTATAATCCGATCGCCTTGTCCTCTCCAATACTTTGGAGAAACTGGCCGTACACTAAATGATAGACTTAAAGAACACAAAAGAAGTGTTAAGTCTGCAGACACAAACAATGCTCTCTTTTGTCTTCTTTAATCATCCTATTGATTAGTCTTCTTCTAAAATCATCTTTCCTGCCTTAGCTGATCTACTCTTCATAGACTTCTTTTTGTTGAATCGGCTCTGATACCCAACATGCCCAACATGGAGCTTAGTTCTGGGTATGTTGCTGGTGACTCTTCCCTTTCTCACTACAAAAAAAAATGCTCCAACTTTCTTAAGAAACGTCAATTGACTAAGCTCCTTGCTCTTTCTTTTCTGTATCTTCCGTTACTTTCTATTCTCTGTCTCAATTTCACCTCTTTCTATTCTCCACTGAACCTTGTGCAGCTTTCGTTCTGCCTATTATCTCCTATGGCATAATTCTTACGTTCGCACTTTTCAACACGTATACCTACTTTATTTATTGACTTTTACCAACCTTTCTCTTCGTTACTTAGCTTCGTTTCGGCCTTTCAGAACGAACCGAAACAAATTTCCATAAAGGTCTTGGGGGTCTAATGTTCAGCCATAATATTGTGACTGAACAGCCACTATAATTAATGTTTCATGCAAAGGTTAAACACACGCGTGAGTGGGTGGGACTGGGTTAAATACACGAGTGAGTGAATGGGACTGAGTTAAATACATGAGTGAGTGAATGGGACTGAGTTAAATACATGAGTGAGTGAGTGAGTGACACTGAGTTAAATACATGAGTGAGTGGATGGGCCTGGGTTAAACTAGGAGCCAATGTCTATTGGCCAATAGATTCCCATCAATTGTCACTGTTCTCACGCATGCTGCTCTGGCGGCCCATTTACATCAGAGTTAATGGCTCTAGGAAGGTTGATACCAGTAGTTTCATAGCACGTAAATAACCATACAATTGTAAATCAGAATAACAATCTTTATTCTCAATAATTGATGTAAATCGCTACAAATTTTCGCCGTACTGAACCGGGGGGGGGGGGGGCAATAATGTCAATCAAATTAAATTCGTTTTAAAAGTAATAAAACCTTCAGCTGGCAATTCAAGTGGTAATATATATTAATACAAAAAAGTGTGCAAGGATCTTACAGTTTGAAGCTAAGCTTGTTAATTAAATTAAGAGAAATTGGTATATCCTTTTGGGACATACAATTTCAGGTAGACGCTTTTGGGAGCGGATAATATGTTTTTGAGTTAGTAATTATGTTGAAGATGGTACCCTGCTTTTTGGGGGGACATTTTATGATATACTCTGTGAAGAAATTTTGGAAAAAATAAAAAATCTCGTCATATTTTTAGGGGCGATGCCGCCAAATGACACCTTTGAGATTATAATTGCAATATATAAGGGTAGAAGTGAAATAATAACTTCAATATTATTTTGAGATCTTTCAGATATCAGTTTATTTAAATTGCCTGTGACAACAATAGTTGTGGGGAAGATTACTTAAATTAGATCAAACTTTTTAGAATCTTAAGTTAGTAGACAAAAGGTAGACTTGGGGAGGAGTTGACCTTTCTATCACATTCTAATGGGGCCCGCCTTTTAACCTCAATTATCCTGGTTAAAAGCTTGTTGTTATTAGTTCTATTTATCCTAAAGTTCTCAATGTAACCTTTGGTCCAAAATCCTCGAATCTAAAACGTTTGATCGTTTAGATATTAAACGATCCGAGGACACTGTACCTTCTATGCTACACTGCAACCTCTGGGTACGCCACCACCACCAACCCGATTAACCGATAACCACTAATTGATTGAGGGCTGGGTCGATCAATTAAACATTAGTACCTCGAAGGTCGATCCCCAGTTACTTGAATAGGAGGGATGAGATTTACGTTAAATGTGGTTTAAATCAAAGCACAAAGGAATTATATGAGGTATGAAATAAACGCAGGCGATGAGTCACAATAACGTGGCTAAAGTATGTTGACCAGACCACACACTAGAAGACTACACACTAGAACGTCGTCGTCCCTTCACCTTCTAGTGTGTGGTCTGGTCAACGTATGAAATAAATGTTTGCCGGTTTGCAGAGGGTGCCTAGCCCAAAGCATGGGGGTCTTGAGCCCAGCAAAAGAATATAAAATATGTGTTTGGGAAATTCTCAATGAAATAAAGAACACTTCCTATCGGAACACTTCCTAAACTGAATATATTCCTAAACTGAGGCAATGGTATTGACTACAAAATATTGTGAATTCCATACTGCACTTAAAATCTTTTACCTTAAATAACACAAGCTCGGCGAGATGGTCTGCCTGCTCTTAGGGGAAGGTCTTGACCCTTCGATTTTCACAGCCAAACTAGCTTTTTGCATGCTCCCTCAAGCAGAGAGATTGACATAAGCTTAATTTCCGAACCTTACTAACGAGCCTAATAAACATGGCTAATTCAATGTACTAGTCACTTACGGTGGCCAGATTCCTAAATCAAAACTGATGACAAATTACATGTGTACATGAGTCAGGTTGATTCTGAATTATAATATTGAATGATACTCTGAATTTAAATTCTATGAATTAACAGACAAGATGATCGGTACATATTTTCCAATAACGAGATCCCATAATCTCACCGAAGTCAAATGCCTCTTTGACAACATACGAGGCATATTCTTTATTCTTAAATGACGTTAATTTAACATACGTCCTAAACAAAATTGATTATTCCTCCAATTACTCTAATAAGTGAATTCTTCTACACTGATGAATTATTCTCACGGCACATGTGATCATCATGCTTAAGCCCTCCGGCGCTCAGATCCCCTGGGAATGAATCCTTTACCAACTCCCATGTACAAACTACCCTTTGTCTATCACAACTAGGATGTGATCCTGTATACAGTACATTTAAACACAAGACTACATCACCTAAATCAACAGTTAAACTGTTACAACATTTCGGACTTTAATATGGATGACCTGTTTTTCAAATTTTGGTAAAGTCCGATTTACCTGTTTATCTTTGAATAGTCACAGAACCAACTTCTCTGAATTGCAGTAACAAGTTTCTAGGTTTATTTTAGACTAATTCTCTGATAGATATACAGGGTAATAATCGCCATAATAAAGCGTGTACAGGGTTCGAGTAGAGGCAATGATGGTCTTTACTCTGAATATTTGGCGCTTTTTGCACAGGAGAGATTATACTAAATTTCCAGCCTGGTGCATATATTACTGCAAGAATTTTGAGTGTGAATAAACCTGATTATAATATTTTTGATGATTTGGGAATCAATTTGTCTCATGTGTTAAAATATTCAATATAATTTGTTTATATATATATATATATATATATATATATATATATATATATATATATATATATATATATATATATATATATATATATATATATAGATATATTATATAGATATATTATTTAGGGGTACCACCACTGGTTTAATTAAAGGGACCTACCTCCTCGAAGAAGAAAATAAATAGTGTTCAGAGAAGACCTTGTGAATTCTCACTGAATACTTTAATCTTTTCCTCTCCTACCACCTCTATTATTTTTTAATATTTTTTTTTATTTGATTTTATTGCAATGCTACAGTTTACAGAAAACACACACTTTTATAACAATATACCAATCAGTGTTCGAAGACCTCGTCCAGCTCTTCAGGGGTCGGGTGCGTACCCAAGATACAGCACGCATTTCCCTCTGAACAGCGACACTAAGGCGCTGGAACATGAAAATGGCCGCTCTTGGGTCTCTAGTCTTCCCAACGAGTTCCTCGCCCACCTTCTTCAGGAACTTAAGGGCACATTACCCCAGGCGCCCAGAGTCTCAGAGCTATCGGCATGAACCTGTAACAACGCTCTAGGTCCCTGTACTTGTTAGTTTTCTGGGTCTCCCTGAAGGTGGCCGCCCCGCCTCCCTCAGCTGTGCTGTATGGTAGATAGGTATCAGCCAATGTAGATGCACAGGTGTAATCCCATACGACCTGCTTACCTTTCCTCCACGCTGCAGGGTGACTCCATCTGGGCGTTTTTGGCTGTTGTCAGGTCTGCACAACTGGGGTTCCCTTTGTGCTGGACACCCAGCTGTAGCCAAACTTCTCTTGATGATGTCATTGACTGTTCGTGTCTGGCAATCTTTCCCTGTGTCTTACGACAGATGAGACCATGGCTCCGTATTGGTCTGCCCGTGCATGACCGCAAAGACACCGGTGCTCGGTGGAGATAGGGGCGGCAAGGCGCAGGGCAACACCAATACTTAGGGTCCGATAGTCCAGGCGGGTGCCCAAGGCGGAATTAGGGACTGCCAACAGGAAGTCCCCGGCATGGGGCGCTTGCACAGCTAGAAGACGCGCTTTGTCCTTCCTGGAAGCTGCCTCCAGCAATGATGTGGCAATGTTCTCCACTATGGGGCTGTCCCATTTGGACTGTTTGCAGTCATTTGGAAAAGTTGGTCGAGGGTGAGAGTTGACAAGAGTGTCCCACTGACCGGCTCCTTCCACGAATTTGGGATCATGAATCCCAATGGAGTCTCTTAGGTATTCCGGTAGTATTTCCTTAATTAATTCACCTGTAGCACTGGTCGAGGATAAGAATGCCGGCAATGCTAACTGTGTCACCTTGTGAATACCTATACCCCCGAGTCTAACTGGGAGTGTTGCTTGGTCCCACTGGTGATCTTGCAGGGAGAGGTTTAACACTTTCCTTGTTATTGACCTTAGGAGTGAGTCATATCTGTTAATTTTGGGCTGTCCTAGGAGGGAGCACACTTTAGGAAATAGGTCAATCTGAGCAAAGCCAGGCACCTTGTGAGAAGGTATCAAGCATCGTGGGCGTCCAAGGCCCCTATTCTTCCCTCCATCCTCTTCAGGTCGTTCAGCTTTTCTTCGAGGACTACCTCAATGGCGCTCGAACCCAGAGGTGCCCCTAGCAGCACACTGTCGGTGGGAGCGATCACTTGGGCTCTGGCAATATGATTCGCACTGAATCTATGGTTGGTTGGCTAGATGAGATGATTTCACACTTTAATGGGTTTAGGGTGAGTCCTAACTCCTCTCCCTTAGATTTCACCAGCTGTAGATCTTCTACAGCTGGTGAAGCAGCTGGACGATGGCAGCCAGGGTGCCATCGTCCAGGAACCAGATGTTGAGTTCGCTGGTCAACCTGCTTGTAACCTCTTTAACAGCCAGGCAAAAAAGAAAAGGGCAAGTGGGTCTTCCTGCTGGACACCTTTTCCAGAAACAACTTCATGTTCCCCAAACAACAGTGTCGATTCCCTACTGTACCCTGCTGAAACGAAGGGAAGTAGAGAAGGAAAGCTTGTTCGAACTGCTTCCAGTATCACATCCCTTTTTACCTGGTTGAAGGCATTTTTAAAGTCTAATTTAATTAATGCCTTATTTTCTGGGAGGTCCTTGATATAGGCTCGCGCTGCATGAGCTGCTGCTTCACAGCCATGGGGGACACCAAAACCTAGTTGATGGGGTCGAAGCATCGTTGCAGTGTCTATGCTGATTTTTCTGACAGCTGCCCTAGCAACAAGGCGCCGAAGTGTGTTGCCCACGGCAATGGGTCTGACTCCTCCATCCTTCTTCTTAAGGCCAGATGGATGCTCCGAGAAAAAGGGTTTAATTGTATCTGGGATCAACCCAGAGAGCAGTCGTTGACAATATATATGTTATATATATATATAT
>WNGS01014602.1:2500-11815 GCA_020271785.1 Procambarus virginalis
ATACATAATATGAATTAAGTACATGATAATGTACTTAATTTATAATTATAATTAATTCCTGGGCCGAGACGACAAAGGTCGTGCGGCCCTGGCTCTGCTTCAGGAGGCTGGGGTCGTTCATACCCTTGATGGGGTGGTTCTTCTCCGGCCCCAACCACGGCCGAGGAGTCGGTCGGCCGAGCGGACAGCACGCTGGATTGTGATCCTGTGGTCCTGGGTTCGATCCCAGGCGCCGCGAGAAACAATGGGCAGAGTTTCTTTCCCCTATGCCCCTGTTACCTAGCAGTAAATAGGTACCTGGGTGTTAGTCAGCTGTCACGGGCTGCTTCCTGGGGTGGAGGCCTGGTCGAGGACCGGGCCGCGGGGACACTAAAAATCCCGAAATCATCTCAAGATAACCTCAAGACGGCGGTCTCCGGGTTGGAGGTCCCTGTGCCCTTCTTCACCACCTTCGAGGTCAACCCCGGAACTCACAGTTCCTGCGACGGCGCTGGAACCAATCGTATTGGCGTATGCCTTTCCATTGGAGACTTTCAGCGCCGTGGAGAGAGGGGACCTGCTGCCTGGGTAACAGCTTCTCCCCCAAATCAACCTACACTGGCTTTGCGCCCTGGTGAGGCCACTCCAGACCGCAACCCGTCCTCGCAAATTTAATAAGTCAATATTGAATTATTAGTTGCGTGCATAGGTGACATACTTAACATAATAGTTTCCCTTGAAAATCTTCATAGAAAACACCGACCTTACCTAACCTTGTTAGTATGTTAAAATAAGCATCTTATAGCTTCGTAATTACAATTGTTACTTAACCTATTATAGGTATAGGTTAGGTAATAATTGTATTTACGAAGCAATAAGATGCTTGTCTTAACATATTAACAAGGTTAGGTAAGGTCGGTGTTTTCTATGAAGATTTTCAAGGGAAACTATTATGTTAAGTATGTCACCTATGCACATATTTAATAAGTCAATATTGACTTATTAAATTTGCGAGGACGGGTTGCAGACCGACAACCAGAGCGCAACTCCATAGTCTCCTGAGACTGATGGATGCCTACTACTACATTAAAGAATTTATCATGATATAAAAATATATGCACAAAGAATTCTTATTGGTAGGACATGGTAACACTGGAGCGAGCGAGCGAGGGTGGGGCCGAACCTGGGCCGAACGAGCCCCAGGAGGTGGAAGTCCCATTGCCGCAACTAAGGGTTACAGAGTTCATCACATCCTTCTTCCACCTGAGGTCGTCTTCCTTCAAGACCAAGCAAAAGGAAGAGTGATAATTATTAGTTAAAAATTATCCTCTAGTGCACAAACACTAGTGTTCACACACTAACATACCATGTGTACACGCTGTAGTGGACCAAGTGTATATGCGCTAGCAGACCATGTGTACACGCTGTAGTGGACCAAGTGAATATGCGCTAACAGACCATGTGTACACGTACTAGCGATGCCTAGTACTACTCGCCTAAGTTACACATGTACACACGCTTGGGGTCTCCAAACTCGGAGACCGCCGAGGTCGAGGCCGCAGAAGAACCATCCCAGCAAGGTCAAGAACGACCCCCACTTCCTGAAGCAGAACCTGGGCCGAACGAGCCCCAGGAGGTGGAAGTCCTGTACGCAACTACGGGTTCCAGACAGAGATCATCACATCCTTCTTTCACCCGAGGCCGGCTTCCTTCAAGACCAAGTAAAGAAAGAGTGAAAATTATGAATTAAAAATTATCACACAAAATTATTCTCAACCAAGTATACTCACGTTAGCAATTACCCAAGTGTACTCACGCTAGCAATTACCCAAGTGTACTCACGCTAGCAATTACCCAAGTGTACTCACGCTAGCAATTACCCAAGTGTACTCACGCTAGCAATTACCCAAGTGTACTCACGCTAGCGATTACCCAAGTGTACTCACGCTAGCAATTACCCAAGTGTACTCCCGCTAGTGATTAACCAAATTTACACGTACTAGTGATTAACCGAGTGTACATGCGCAAGTAATTAACCAAGTGTACTCCCACTAGCGATTACCCAAGTGTACTCACGCTAGCGATTAACCAAATGTACACGGCACTTTTGTACAGTGTACAAGCGCTAGCGATGAACCCATTGTACACGCGTTAGCGATTAACCTCATGTGCATGCGCTAGTGATTAACCCAGTTTACATGTGTTAGCAATTAACAGTTGTTAATTGTTAATCACATAGTTAATCAAGTGCTACTGATTGTGTGTACTCGCTAGGGCGAGTACATTTGGCTAATCTCTAGTGTGAGTACACTTGGATGCCTACTACTACTGATTAACCAAGTGTACTCATGCTAGTGAACAACCAAGAGTAATCATGCTAGCGGTTAACCAAGAGTAATCATGCTAGCGGTTAACCAAGAGTAATCATGCTAGTGAACAACCAAGAGTAATCATGCTAGCGGTTAACCAAGAGTAATCATGCTAGCGGTTAACCAAGAGTAATCATGCTAGTGAACAACCAAGAGTAATCATGCTAGCGGTTAACCAAGAGTAATCATGCTAGTGAACAACCAAGAGTAATCATGCTAGCGGTTAACCAAGAGTAATCATGCTAGTGAACAACCAAGAGTAATCATGCTAGCGGTTAACCAAGAGTAATCATGCTAGTGAACAACCAAGTGTAATCATGCTAGTGGTTAACCAAGAGTAATCATGCTAGTGAACAACCAAGAGTAATCATGCTAGCGGTTAACCAAGAGTAATCATGCTAGTGAACAACCAAGAGTAATCATGCTAGCGGTTAACCAAGTGTAATCATGCTAGCGGTTAACCAAGAGTAATCATGCTAGTGAACAACCAAGAGTAATCATGCTAGCGGTTAACCAAGAGTAATCATGCTAGTGAACAACCAAGAGTAATCATGCTAGCGGTTAACCAAGAGTAATCATGCTAGTGAACAACCAAGTGTAATCATGCTAGTGAACAACCAAGAGTAATCATGCTAGTGAACAACCAAGAGTAATCATGCTAGCGGTTAACCAAGAGTAATCATGCTAGTGAACAACCAAGAGTAATCATGCTAGCGGTTAACCAAGTGTAATCATGCTAGCGGTTAACCAAGAGTAATCATGCTAGCGGTTAACCAAGTGTAATCATGCTAGCGGTTAACCAAGAGTAATCATGCTAGTGAATAACCAAGAGTAATCATGCTAGCGGTTAACCAAGAGTAATCATGCTAGTGAACAACCAAGAGTAATCATGCTAGCGGTTAACCAAGAGTAATCATGCTAGTGAACAACCAAGTGTAATCATGCTAGTGAACAACCAAGAGTAATCATGCTAGTGAACAACCAAGAGTAATCATGCTAGCGGTTAACCAAGAGTAATCATGCTAGTGAACAACCAAGTAGTTGCGTACAGAGTCCTGTACGCAACTACGGGTTCCAGACAGAGATCATCACATCCTTCTTTCACCCGAGGCCGGCTTCCTTCAAGACCAAGTAAAGAAAGAGTGAAAATTATGAATTAAAAATTATCACACAAAATTATTCTCAACCAAGTATACTCACGTTAGCAATTACCCAAGTGTACTCACGCTAGCAATTACCCAAGTGTACTCACGCTAGCAATTACCCAAGTGTACTCACGCTAGCAATTACCCAAGTGTACTCACGCTAGCAATTACCCAAGTGTACTCACGCTAGCAATTACCCAAGTGTAGTCACGCTAGCAATTACCCAAGTGTACTCACGCTAGCGATTACCCAAGTGTACTCACGCTAGCAATTACCCAAGTGTACTCCCGCTAGTGATTAACCAAATTTACACGTACTAGTGATTAACCGAGTGTACATGCGCAAGTAATTAACCAAGTGTACTCCCACTAGCGATTACCCAAGTGTACTCACGCTAGCGATTAACCAAATGTACACGGCACTTTTGTACAGTGTACAAGCGCTAGCGATGAACCCATTGTACACGCGTTAGCGATTAACCTCATGTGCATGCGCTAGTGATTAACCCAGTTTACATGTGTTAGCAATTAACAGTTGTTAATTGTTAATCACATAGTTAATCAAGTGCTACTGATTGTGTGTACTCGCTAGGGCGAGTACATTTGGCTAATCTCTAGTGTGAGTACACTTGGATGCCTACTACTACTGATTAACCAAGTGTACTCATGCTAGTGAACAACCAAGAGTAATCATGCTAGCGGTTAACCAAGAGTAATCATGCTAGCGGTAACCAAGAGTAATCATGCTAGTGAAAAACCAAGAGTAATCATGCTAGCGGTTAACCAAGAGTAATCATGCTAGCGGTTAACCAAGAGTAATCATGCTAGTGAACAACCAAGAGTAATCATGCTAGCGGTTAACCAAGAGTAATCATGCTAGTGAACAACCAAGAGTAATCATGCTAGCGGTTAACCAAGAGTAATTGTGAGTAAAGTAATCATGCTAGTGAACAACCAAGTGTAATCATGCTAGCGGTTAACCAAGAGTAATCATGCTAGTGAACAACAAGAGTAATCATGCTAGCGGTTAACCAAGAGTAATCATGCTAGTGAACAACCAAGAGTAATCATGCTAGCGGTTAACCAAGTGTAATCATGCTAGCGGTTAACCAAGAGTAATCATGCTAGTGAACAACCAAGAGTAATCATGCTAGCGGTTAACCAAGAGTAATCATGCTAGTGAACAACCAAGAGTAATCATGCTAGCGGTTAACCAAGTGTAATCATGCTAGCGGTTAACCAAGAGTAATCATGCTAGCGGTTAACCAAGTGTAATCATGCTAGCGGTTAACCAAGAGTAATCATGCTAGTGAACAACCAAGAGTAATCATGCTAGCGGTTAACCAAGAGTAATCATGCTAGTGAACAACCAAGAGTAATCATGCTAGCGGTTAACCAAGAGTAATCATGCTAGTGAACAACCAGTGTAATCATGCTAGTGAACAACAAGAGTAATCATGCTAGTGAACAACCAAGAGTAATCATGCTAGCGGTTAACCAAGAGTAATCATGCTAGTGAACAACCAAGAGTAATCATGCTAGCGGTTAACCAAGTGTAATCATGCTAGCGGTTAACCAAGAGTAATCATGCTAGCGGTTAACCAAGTGTAATCATGCTAGCGGTTAACCAAGAGTAATCATGCTAGCGGTTAACCAAGAGTAATCATGCTAGCGGTTAACCAAGAGTAATCATGCTAGCGGTTAACCAAGAGTAATCATGCTAGCGGTTAACCAAGAGTAATCATGCTAGCGGTTAACCAAGAGTAATCATGCTAGTGAACAACAAGTGTAATCATGCTAGCGGTTAACAAGAGTAATCATGCTAGTGAACAACCAAGTGTAATCATGCTAGCGGTTAACCAAGAGTAATCATGCTAGCGGTTAACCAAGAGTAATCATGCTAGTGAACAACCAAGAGTAATCATGCTAGCGGTTAACCAAGAGTAATCATGCTAGTGAACAACCAAGTGTAATCATGCTAGCGATTAACCAAGAGTAATCATGATAGTGAACAACCAAGAGTAATCATGCTAGCGGTTAACCAAGAGTAATCATGCTAGTGAACAACCAAGTGTAATCATGCTAGCGATTAACCAAGAGTAATCATGCTAGCTGTTAACCAAGAGTAATCATGATAGCGGTTAACCAAGAGTAATCATGCTAGTGAACAACCAAGAGTATCATGCTAGCGGTTAACCAAGAGTAATCATGCTAGTGAACAACCAAGTGTAATCATGCTAGCGATTAACCAAGTGTAATCATGATAGTGAACAACCAAGTGTAATCATGCTAGCGATTAACCAAGTGTAATCATGCTAGCGGTTAACCAAGTGTAATCATGATAGTGATTAACCAAGTGTAATCATGCTAGCGATTAACAAGTGTAATCATGCTAGCGGTTAACCAAGTGTAATCATGATAGCGGTTACCAAGAGTAATCATGATAGTGATAACCAAGTGTAATCATGATAGCGGTTAACCAAGTGTAATCATGCTAGCGGTTAACCAAGTGTAATCATGCTAGCGGTTAACCAAGTGTAATCATGATAGCGGTTAACCAAGTGTAATCATGATAGCGGTTAACCAAGAGTAATCATGCTAGCGGTTAACCAAGAGTAATCATGCTAGCGGTAACCAAGAGTAATCATGCTAGCGGTTAACCAAGAGTAATCATGATAGCGATTAACCAAGTGTAATCATGATAGCGGTTAACCAAGTGTACACACGCTAGCGATTAACCAAGTGTGCTCATGCTAGCGATTAACGAAGTGTACACTCGGTTAATCGCTATCGTATTTCGTATGCCTTTCCATTGGAGACTTTCAGCGCCGTTGAGAGGGGGGGGGGACCTGCTGCCTGGGTAACAGCTTCTCCCCTGAATCACCTACCCTGGCTTTGCGCCCTGGTGAGGCCACTCCAGACCGACAACCAGAGCGCAACTCCATAGTCTCCTGAGACTGATGGATGCCTACTCCCGCTAGCATTAACGAAGTGTACTCACGCCAGCGGTTAACGAAGTGTACTTAAACTAGCGATTAACCAAGTGTACTCACGCTAGCGATTAACCAAGTGTACTCACGCTAGCGATTAACCAAGTGTACTCACGCTAGCAATTAACCAAGTGTACTCACGCTAGCGATTAACCAAGTGTACTCACGCTAGCAATTAACCAAGTGTACTCACGCTAGCGATTAACCAAGTGTACTCACGCTAACGATTAACTGCACCTCCACTCAACAATGACAAGAAGGTTAGTTTTCCTTCCTCACCCTTCCTGTTTGGCCTGGTGCAGAATGAGACAAGGAGGAGGGCAGTGGTGGAGTCTGCAGCCACCACCACTACTCTTCCTCTTCTCTCACTCCATACGAGGTCAAGGGTGAGAGGGTTACTTACCTGGTCAAAGTCAGTGAGGTCTGGGTATCCCTGTCAGGTGTGGTTGGAGTCTCTGTCAGGTATGGTTGTAGTCTCTGTCAGATGTGGTTGGAGTCCCTGCCAGGTGTGTGTCTCCACTTAGCTCAGTGGGACGTTCGGCGATGATCTACTTTCAACCTCCAAGGAGCATCTACCCCGGAAGGAACAGTGGTAGTGTGGTCTCACTACGTCTTTGGTGGACTTTAGTGGGTGCGAGGGCTGAGGTAGGTAGGGAAGCTTTGGTGGGCCTTGGGGGTGAGAGAAGTTTGGGGGCTAAGGTAAGTTGGAAGGCTTCGGTAGGAGTTGGGGTTGAGGTGGGCGTGAGGGCTGAGGTGGGCGTGAAAGCTGAGATGGGGGTGGTAGAACAATCGCACCTCTGCATAATGCTCATCACAAAAAAAACACCAAGAAGTGCCACGAGGATGCAGACACAGATGAAGAATTTTCGAGCACGAGTCCATCTGCTCGATGTGCGTTTACGCTTCTGGCCTTTGCGCCTCTGTCCACTGCACCTCTGGCCTCTGCTCATGTGGCCTCTGCTCATGTGGCTCATGTGGCCTTCGAGCATCTGGTCTTTGTGCTTGTGGTCTTGGGAAGGTGACTGTGTATAGTCTTGGGCCCTCCATTGAGGACTCGAGCCACTCGTCCATCTACGGCAGGCGGTGCCTCCTGAAGGGCATCAGACGCGGGACGGAGTCAAGGGTAGGCAGTCAGGTCAGCTGCCCTTCACATGGACCTTCACATGGTCTGGGACCAGCCTGCCGACCATTGGTAAGGCAACGAGCCACCTCCACAAGACACATGTTACCGCAAGTGTGGGTCTCCACGTGGGTCGTGACCTGGTCACCCTTGGACTCACCCGGAACTGGTTCAAGCACGGCCTGGACTTTCCTGGGACCGGCTCATGCAGGAACTGGATTTCCATGGGGCCTTTCTCCTGCGCGACCTATACTCCCCGGAGCCTGGTTCAAGCAGGAGCCGGACTTCTCCGGAGCCTGGTTCAAGCAGGAGCCGGACTTCTCCGGAGCCTGGCTCATGCAGGAGCCGGACTTCCACAGAACCTGGTTCAAGCAGGACATGGATTTCCCCAGAGCCTGGATCAAGCAGGACATGGCCTCCCCAGAGCCTGGATCAAGCAGGACATGGCCTTCCCCAGAGCCTGATCAAACAGGACATGGCCTTCCCCAGAGCCAGGTTCAAGCAGGACATGGCCTTCCCAAAGTCAGGTTCAAGCAGGACCTGGACATCACCAGAGCCTGGTTCAAGCAGGAACTGAGCCTCCCTGGGGACGGGCTCATGCAGGAATAGGACCTCCCTAGAGCCTGGCTTAGCCAGGACCAAACTCTCGTCGTGATCTGGTCGAAGAAGGACCTGAGCCGGGGACTCCAAGCGAGGAGCAGCCCGACACCGAAGATGGTCAGTATCACTGTCTCTCTCAAGATTATCAGCATTATACTCAAGTTGATAATTATATAACAAATTTACAGTCAACAATTATTCTTTAATCCGCAAAAAATTGTGTTTGATGTTAATACACGAGAAGTGAGATTTAATTTAGCAAGACTTATGGTGAATAACTGAATAACTTAGCTAGACCTGTATTGGCCTATGGTTAATAACTTAGCGAGACCTGTGTGGGACTATGGTGAATAACTTAGTGAGACCTGTGTGAGCCTATGGTGAAAAACTTAGCAAGACCTGTGTAGCCTAAGGTGAATAACTTAGCGAGACCTGTGTGGGCCTATGGTGAATAACTTAGCAAGACCTGTGTGGGGCTATGGTGAATAACTTAGCAAAACCTGTGTAGGGCTATGGTGAATAACTTAGTGAGACCTGTGTGGGGCTATGGTTAATAACTTAGCGAGACCTGTGTGGGCCTACGGTGAATAACTTAGCAAGACCTGTGTGGGGCTATGGTGAATAACTTTGCGAGACCTGTGTGGGCCTATGGTGAATAACTTAGCAAGACCTGCTAGGGCTATGGTGAATAACTTAGTGAGACCTGTGTGGGCTATGGTTAATAACTTAGCGAGACCTGCTTGGGGCTATGGTGAATAACTAGCAAGACCTGTGTGGGCCTATGGTGAATAACTTTGCGATACCTGTGTGGGGCTATGGTGAATAACTTAGCGATACCTGTGGGGCTATGGTGAATAACTTAGTGAGACCTGTGTGGCCTATGGTGAAAAACTTAGCGATACCTGTGTAGGCCTATGGTGAATAACTTAGCGAAACCTGTGTGGGCTATGGTGAATAACTTAGTGAGACCTGTGTGAGCCTATGGTTAAAAACTTAGCGAGACCTGTGGGCCTAAGGTGAATAACTTAGCAAAACCTGTGTAGGGCTAGGTGAATAACTTAGTGAGACCTGTGTGGGGCTATGTAATAACTTAGCGAGACCTGTGTGGGCCTA
>WNGS01014606.1:0-19258 GCA_020271785.1 Procambarus virginalis
GATGGAGATAGATACAAATATTAGATGATTTGGCTGAGATGGCAGAAAACTACCATTTGGCGGGCAAAAGGCACAATAAAAATAATTATTGCCCAATTAGTAGCAAACCTTACACTCACAGCCAGTCCAGACCAGCCCATTCTAACCCTGTAACTAATGCACCTTCTTTTCAGACTAAACTAACCAGGTTAAATTGTCTAACCCCATGGCACCTAAGGGTGAACCAAAGGGAAATTCTGGTAGTAATATCTCTTCTCCCCGACGATTCTGTGGTCACTGTAAACGTTCAAACCACACTACTAGCCTTTGTTGGCAACTGTACCCAGAAAAGAGACCCAATGCTCTTGTTGTGACACAAAGCTTGAGGCCCTCTGAAGGGTTTAGGGAGTAAGACCTCCAACCCACAGTGGCTGAACCAACATACTTCATTCCTGTCGAAAGGGAGGCTTTTGTTTTCTGAGGGTTCTTGGTGGAAGGACGTGGTGATCTTCCAAGACACTGGTGCCATCCGGACTTTAATTTTGGAGAGAGCGTTGCAAGGTGCCAACACTCTTGACACTGGAGAGGTAGTACTGGTCGAGGGTGTCACAAGTAATACTCGAGCAGTACCCCTCCATAAGGTAACCCTGGAATCTGATTTCCACAAGGGTATTTGTACAGTCTGAGTCATTTCTTACCTACCTTTCCCTAATGTTGATGTAATATAGGGTAATGATTTAGCAGGGGATAAAGTAGGGGACTCCAGACTGCCTATTATGTTGCAGACCCCTAAGGTTTCGCCTGGATCTACCAGTTGCAGAGAATAATGTTGTGTACCCTGCGTGTGCGGTGTCCAGGACTATGTGACTTAAATGTAAGGGTAGCCCTGTGGTTGCCAAGGTCGTAAATCCCAGGGACACGAGGAACTTTCTGAGTGGTGAATGCCAAGTGTACCTTGCGGACACGTTCATGGCCCAAATCGATGACGAGGCAGAGGACACTGTGGAGAGCCTACCATCACTTACTACCGAGTGTAGTGAGCTGGAGGGGAACCCTGGTGAGTCTCGGCCAATGTCATCTGACCCAGGCATGGATGCCTCCTTGAGTGAACTGCAGAAGGCTGACCGCAGTCTTGCAGAATGTCACAATGTAGCTCTCTTTAAGGAGGAGATTGTAGATGCAGCAACTGGGTACTATTACGAGGAACAGATTTTGATGAGAAAATGGAGACCACAGAGTTCTCCATTGTCAAATAAGTGGGAGAGAATAAGGTAGGCAACATAACCACCAGGTTATGTTGCCTACCTGCTATAGAGAGAAAGTTTGGGCAGCTGCTCATGATGGCCCTATAGGGGGACATCAAGGCATTAATATTACATATCATAAGAGCTTTAAATATTTCTACTGGCCCAAGCTGAAAAGCGATGTGACAAAATTTTGTAACTCTTGTATCCCTTGTCAGCTTGTTGGGAAACCAAACCAGACACCACCTAAAGCTCCTCTAAGGCCTATTGTTAAGCCAGAGGAACCATTTTCTCACGTGGTAATGGACTTTGTTGGTCCATTACCTAGAACTAAGTCTGGTAATATTTACTTGATAACAATGACGTGTATCACGACCCATTACCCAGAGGCTTTTGCTGTAAGGAACATCCGAGCAAAGACTGTTGTTGCTCGTATGTAGCAATTTTTCTCTACTTTTGGACTGCCTCGGGTCGTGCAAACTGACAATGGAACTAATTTTAAGTCTGATATTTTTTAGCATTTCTGTAAGTACAATGGAATAACTCATAAGGTTTCTAGCCCACACCATTTACAGAATCAGGGGTAATTGAGTGGTTCCATCAGACGTTAAAACAGATGCTGAAGACATCGTGTGAGAATTCAAATAGGTTTTGGGATGAGAACCTGCCATATGTTTTGTTTGCTGCTAGATAGAGGTTACAAAGTTCACTGGGTTGTTCTCCTTTTGAGTTAGTCTTTGGCCATAAGGTCCGTGGACCCTTACAAATGTTACAGGAGAATCTGTTAGGTAATGTAACGTTGATCGAAGGTTCGGCTTTCTTTGCCCAACACCACCAGAGACTCAGTGGCTGTAAGGCGGCTGCACTAGAGTATATTAAGAAGGCGCAAGACAGTATGAAGGAACGACACGATGCTAAGGCTAAGTTGAGGGTATTTCAGCCTGGTGACCCTGTCCTGGTATTAAAACCTCAACTGTGGAATACTATGTCTCACAAGTACGAAGGTCCCAATATTGTGACAGAAAAGATTGGGGACCTCACGTACAAAGTAAGGCACTCTGATAAGTGTAAAAAGGTGATGCTCGTACACTTCAACCATCTGAAGAAGTTCCAGGGCCCCAAGGCCCATCGCTCTAACCAATGTTTCCTTTTCCAGTGAGGGAAGGGATAATTATTCTGGGGACCCAGCTAATCTCATTCTCAATAATTCTAGTTCTGCGAATGCTGTGGAGGAGAGACTGTCCCATTTGCAGATGGTCCAACGTGAAGAGGTGCAGTTGCTTCTTGACGAATTCTCCAGTCTGTTCGGGGAGGTCCCGACCCAGACTGATGCCATCTGCCATGATGTCAAGTTGATGGACTACATCCCCATTCGTCTTCAACCCTATTAGAGGAGTCCGGAAAAGGCCATCGTGAGGAAAGACGTCGACTTCCTGCTCCAGCATGGCCTCATCTGGTTGAGTCAAGGCTCTTGGTGCTCGCCCTGTCTTTTGCTCCCCAAACCAGACAGCTCGAAGCGATTATACACCGGCTATCGGCAGCTCAACAAGGTGACCATCGTGAATGCCTATTCGCTGCCCCTCCTAGAAATCTGCATCGACGAGATCGCAAATGCCACCTATGTATCGAAATTCGATCTCTTGAGGGGATTCTATCAGATTCCTCTCACCGAACGTGCCAAGCAACTAACCACGTTCATAACACGCGATAGTGTCTTCGAGTATCAAGTACTACCATTCGGGTTGCGTAATGCCCCTGCAACGTTCCAGAGGCTAATGAACTCTCTGTTCGCAAATGTGCCAAATTGTCAGGCATACTTAGATGACATTGTGCTTTTTTAATAGAAATTGGGCTGACCACATAGCTAGGTTATGCCAGTTGCTCACAGTTTTGAAAAGTGTAAATCTAACTTTAAATGCCAAAAAGTGTTATTTTGCAACCCGTCCTCACACAAGACAGCACATATATGACTTAATGCTTAAAGTCTATATGTTGAATGTGATTTAGTACATATGTGGTAAATTCCCAGTTACCTTTTTTACCAAGGCCCAAACTCTTCCTCACGTACCAATTTACGTCTCACAGTACCCGTTCATCAACGTAGATAGCAGAATAGTCGTGATTGGTTCAATTATAATGAAAATTGAAGTTTTCAGGTCCCACATGAGTTGTGAAATTTACCTACTATTGTCCATGCTCTTAGAATATTGCAGATCAGCTACATCCTATTGAAGGTTCGTAGTTTTGTTTTGAGAAATATTAGTTGTTCTTAGTAAATTATAATAAGCACTATAAATTATTAAATAGAATAACAGTGCTTCACCAATCAATATTATATACCATAGTTTGTGCCTTAAAAATATTTAAAGAATGTTCTGTAGCACCGCTAACAGAAAACGATGTTATGTTGTCTATGGGGTAAACTACTGCAAACAGGATGGTATGGTGTCTATTATATCAACTATAGGATGGGTATAGGGTCCACTACCACCTGTTAGGTGGGTAAGGGGATCCAATACCACCCGCAGGATGGGTATGGGGGTCACATCCACCCACAGGATGGGTATGGGGATCACATCCACCCAAAGGAAGGGTATGGGGTCCAATACCATCCACTGGATGTGTATGGTGTCCACTACCACCGACAGGATGGGTATGGGGCTCACACCCACAGGATGGGTATGGGGTCCAATACCACCCACAGGATTAGTATGGCATCCACTATCGCCCACAGGATGGGTATGGGGCTCCAACCACCCATAGAATAAGTATGGGGTCCAATAACACCCACTGGATGTGTATGGCGTCCATTGCCGCCCACATGATGAGTATAGGGTCTTATATAAATAAGAGCTTCATTTTAAATATATTACAATAGACATATTTATAGCTCAAGTGAAGATACATATGTTTTTATAGTAGCGCTCAGTAGCTTGTCGGGCATGGAGTGCAGACGCCTACGCACTTGCCGATATATTGTATAATTAACAAAGATACGCTAATAAAGCCTAAAATCTTATATGCCTCCAGAAAGACCGAGATATGAACATTATTATGATTGCACCAAATGAAATATATCATGTTCGAGAACAAAGATATATCAATTTTAAATTAAGTTTCGACTCTTGCTCGGGCGAGAGAGATGGGGCGACTCTCGCCCCATCTATTGGAGATTCTGTCCACTAAAGACCCAAAGCTACTCAAACCCTCTTAGCAATATTTAAGTAATGAAGTAATATGGTATATTTACTCACTATAATGTGGGTGCTGAATGCAGAACATGAGAAAACATATATTTACTCCAAACTAATGTAATTTCATTATGAAGAAAGTAAATAAGTAGCATCAAAGGAAGTCGACGGTCCAAGCGTCAATGTTGTTGAGCGACTTATCCAAGTTTGGAAAGTGTTTGTTGGCATATCCACTTCAATTTCAATTTCTTTCTTTATTATGCACCCCATACCCATCCCGTGGGCGGTGGTGTAAAGGATACAGAGGCACATAATCGGTTCAGGAACTGAACCCTCTAGTTCATTTAGCTAAGCAAATAACAATGTTTGACGCTAGTTACAAAATTATCAATGTTGTATACACATGTACACACCCTCATAATACATGTACATATATATATACGTATACACATATACATACAAATACATATCTAATCACCCACACAAATACACACATCAAGAATCTTTGTGTCACAAGTGACACAAAGAGGTGTCACAAGTGACACTACAAGAGGCTCACAACAGTCACTATACAAGGCACTTTACATCTATAGTGAGTCACACAGTTACTAGTCTTGCTGCACACCCACCCAACTGGGCGGCAGCTTTACAGTCATGTGCATGCATTACCGACAGTAAGCAAATTTTGGATACTTCGCTAAAATTTCGGGCAGCACATCATTGTTTTTTAGTTTTAGTTCATTTATTATGCACCCCATACCCATCTTGTGGGCGGTAGTGGAAAGGGTTACAGAAGCACATAATGGGCTCAGGGACTGAACCCCACAATTCATTTAGCTAAGCAAGTTACAATCTTGATGAGCTAGTTACAAAATCAATATAAGTCGTCACATCAACAATGGGTTCGAGATCGACCTCAAATACAGGTTCTAAATTAAGCAACTGACATATGTGGAGAGCTAGTGTCACAATTTATATACATCATTGTGAATGAAGTACTTACACATTTCTTGGACACTATTGATGGTGTTATCTCTAAATTCCGCAATTTTTTCACATTCCATTATATAATGACGCAAAGTATGCGAATAGTTCTGCTGACAGAGTTTACATTTAGTCAAATCTACATCAGCAGATGTTACAAACTCCCAGAGGTACTTGTAGCCGAGCCTAAGCCACTTGTCGCACTTCTCTGTACAAATTATCACAAATTTAAATTATAATGTTAACAAGTAGAATACGTATTTTTAATAAAATCTAACATAACTAGCCAGAAAACATTTAACATTTATTCAAAAATATATGTTTGGAAGTTAAATCGACTTCATAGGACAATAGTTTTGTTATATATATACTCGTTATTCGTTGACATGCGTTCGCTACTTAAACTACCATGTACTGTACTTATGTAAAATCTCCCATGTCTCTTCACTCATCTCACCGAACCCTACAAGCTCTGTGATATATTGTTTAATTAATTGAGATTCACAAATAAAACTTATAATTATATATGTTATCAAAAAGGCAGAGCTTATTTTAGTTCATTTATTATGCACCCCATACCCATCCTATGGGCGATAGTGGAGTGTTACAGAGGCACATAATGGGCTCAGGAACTGAGCCCCACAATTCATATAGCCAAGCAAGTTATAATCTTGATAAGCTAGTTACAAAAGTCAATGCACATTGTCACATCAACAATGTGCTCGAGATCGACCACAAGTACAGTTTATAATTTAAGCAACTGACATATATGGAGGGCTAGTGTCACAATTGATATGTTTATCCTACACATAACCCCCTCTCCCCCATCCAATGGGCAGCGGTGGATAGGTTACAATCAAGTTGTTTTTTGCGTTTTATTCAGAGATTAGATCTTATTGGGTGAGGAAAGATATTCATATTTTAATGAAGGCTTCTTGGCTGATGGTCTCCATTGATGGAAAATATACAACCTTTTGAAAATCAATGTTAGTTTGATCTAGATATTGTAATTAACGAAAGTATTTATGTCATCAGAAAGGTAGAAATATAGGCTACATTTAAAATCCTTTGTCATAAATATAACTGAAGTGAAAACGAAGATATATGCGTTTTGATAGTTACTTGATGGCTAGCTCTGAGAGTGTGAAGCCCTGCACACTAGCCAATAAATTGTATAATTAGTTCCATATATTTTAAATAATCTTAAAAATCTATATTTCAGAAGAAAGGAAGATGTAGCCGTTAATGTGACAACATTTAAAAATATATATCTCTT
Organism: Procambarus virginalis; assembly: GCA_020271785.1. Classification (NCBI taxonomy): domain Eukaryota; kingdom Metazoa; phylum Arthropoda; class Malacostraca; order Decapoda; family Cambaridae; genus Procambarus; species Procambarus virginalis. Next base: position 6,675 of record WNGS01014606.1, read on the forward strand.
AAGTTAAATAAATAATACCACCTTATCGCCGGTCTCCGGACACATGAAAACTACCTAGGTATCAGTATCCAGCCAGGCGGGGATCACAGGCTGCACATTACTGATAAATTATGTAATGCACTACTTGTCGATCTCGAACCCATTTATGATGTGACGACTTATAGTGAATTTTGTAACTAGCTCATCAAGATTGTATCTTGCTTAGCTAAATGAATTGTGGGGTTCGGTCCATTCATTTTCTTTCTTTATTATGCACCCCATAATACCCATCCCGTGGGCGGTGGTGTAAAGGATTACAGATGCACATAACCGGTTCAGGAACTGAACCCTCTAGTTCGTTTAGCTAAGCAAATATAAATCTTTTGACACTAGTTACAAAATTATTAATGTACACATACTTATGCATACATGTACATATACATATGTATACATATATACATACACATACATATTTAATCACCCACACAAATACACACATCAGTAATCTTTTGTGTCACAAGTGATTCAACAAGAGGCTCACAACAGTCACTATACAAGGCACTTTACATCTATGAGGAGTCACACAGTTACTAGTCTTGCTCCACACCCACCCAACTGGGCGGCAGCTTTACAGTCATGTGCTCCACACTCACCAAACTGGGCGGCAGCTTTACAGTTACCTGGTGTTATTCTTCACCTATATCTTTTCCTGATTAATCCCTATTTACATTATGGAGTTCAGGTTTCGTCGCCATACTATAGTTTTTATTTTAGTTAATTTATCACATAATGGGTTCAGGGACTGAACACACAATTTATTTATCTAAGCAAGTTACAATCTTGAGGAGCTAGCCACAAAATTCATAACACATCGTCACATCAACAACATGGGTTCGAGATCGACCACAAGTACAGTTTTTAAATTAAGCAAATGACATATGTGGAAAGCTAGTACGTGTCACAATTGATATGGTTGTCCTGCACATTTCCACAGTAGTTTGCTTGGGTTCTTTTAATTATCTTAGATATCACTGAAGAGAACCTCCTAGGTACTATACTGTATATATGCTGGTAAGAAGTATAATAATCCTGAGTGAATCGTGTAAATTATGTTGTACGAGTGCTTCCAGTTAAGTAACATAGTTCATTTGTGTGCGCGTGCTTGAAGAGGAAATGTTATCCCCCCCCCCCCATTGTAAATATTTGTGGGTTTCAGACCATACGACCGCGGCTTACCCCTCGCCGCGGTCGAGGGTAAGAACACCGGATGTATACCCAGTATTACAAGTAAACATTAGCAATAACAATTATGGAAAGTTCCTTCACCTATACATAGACAAGAGACTGAACTTCAGCACCCACATACAACACATAAGGGGATGCTCTGAGAGAGAGAGAGAGGGAGAGTAAAATATCCACTGAGGTCTGATTAAGTCCTTTTGGGGACCTTAATCATTAGGACGTCCAACGATTAACGCAAAGTGATGCGTATTCACATGGTATATTGACAACATTCAGCATATCTCATAATGACCTAATAGTACTTGGTGCACAAATACCTTTTCCAAAGGAATCGCAAACATAATTAAACACAACTGTACCGTACAGTGTTATATATTTATTTCAGTTTGAACAATTTTTAACCATTAAAGGATAAATCCTTTAATTGGTTGAAATTGGTTTTAATATTCGAAATCTAATTTGTTGATGTTAAATAATATAAGGTTCAAATTTATTAAGATACATACTTTAAAAACTATTTCTATTTGAAATTTAAATAACATAAAAAGAGTACAGAATATAACAAATACCGACTATATAAAAGACCTGACACTTGCAGCACTTAATTATGCTATTGTAACACATTGAAAGTAATGACATTATTTGATTCAGCAAAGCATTTGGTAAGGTTATAATAATAATAATAATAATAATAATAATAATAATAATAATAATAATAATAATAATAATAATAATAATAATAATAATAATAATAATAATAATAATAATAATAATAATAATAATGTATTAATTAAGTATTTTAAATTATAATTCACAACTTGCTAGCGCACAAGAAACAAATCCACGAATCATCATTACATTCTGTAACACCTACACATGATCTATGGTGCCAAATATTGCAACGGTCACAGCATACCATCAGCTTCAAATCATTTGGCTTTCTGCAAATGCAGTACACTTCCATCGAGAATGTCTGGATGATTCGTTTTCTTCTCAGTGTCTGAGCTGCAAGGAATGAGATGAGACACTTTCCTTTAAAGTTCTCTTGAAGATGTTGTCTCATATTCTGCACATCATACGAGGTTCACCGAACCCCACAATTCATTTAGCTAAGCAAGATACAATCTTGATGAGCTAGTTACAAAATTCACCATAAGTCGTCACATCATAAATGGGTTCGAGATCGACCACAAGTAGTGCATTACATAATTTATCAGTAATGTGCAGCCTGTGATCCCCGCCTGGCTGGATACTGATACCTAGGTAGTTTTCCTGTGTCCGGACACCGGCGATAAGGTGGTATTATTTATTTAACTTAGAGATATATGTTTTTAAATGTTGTCACATTAACGGCTACATCTTCCTTTCTTCTGACATATAGATTTTTAAGATTAATTAAAATATATGGAACTAATTATACAATTTATTGGCTAGTGTGCACGGCTTCACACTCTCAGAGCTAGTCATCAAGTAACTATCAAAACGCATATATCTTCGTTTTCACTTCAGTTATATTTATGACAAAGGATTTTAAATGTAGCCTATATTTCTACCTTTCTGATGACATAAATACTTTCGTTAATTACAATATCTAGATCAAACTAACATTGATTTTCAAAAGGTTGTATATTTTCCATCAATGGAGACCATCAGCCAAGAAGCCTTCATTAAAATATGAATATCTTTCCTCACCCAATAAGATCTAATCTCTGAATAAAACGCAAAAAACGACTTGATTGTAACCTATCCACCGCTGCCCATTGGATGGGGGAGAGGGGGTTATGTGTAGGATAAACATATCAATTGTGACACTAGCCCTCCATATATGTCAGTTGCTTAAATTATAAACTGTACTTGTGGTCGGTCTCGAGCACATTGTTGATGTGACAATGTGCATTGACTTTTGTAACTAGCTTATCAAGATTATAACTTGCTTGGCTATATGAATTGTGGGGCTCAGTCCCTGAGCCCATTATGTGCCTCTGTAACACTCCACTATCGCCCATAGGATGGGTATGGGGGTGCATAATAAATGAACTAAACTAAGCTCTGCCTTTTTGATAACATATATAATTATAAGCTTTATTTGTGAATCTCAATTAATTAAACAATATATCACAGAGCTTGTAGGGTTCGGTGAGATGAGTGAAGAGACATGGGAGATATTACATAAGTACAGTACATGGTAGTTTATGTAGCGAACGCATGTCAACGAATAACGAGTATATATATAACAAAACTATTGTCCTATGAAGTCGATTTAACCTCCAAACATATATTTTTTAATAAATGTTAAATGTTTTCTGGCTAGTTATGTTAGATTTTATTAAAAATACGTATTCTACTTGTTAACATTATAATTTAAATTTGTGATAATTTGTACAGAGAAGTGCGACAAGTGGATATGCCAACAAACACTTTCCAAAATTGGATAAGTCGCTCCACAACATTGACGCTTGGACCGTCGACTTCCTTTGATGCTACTTATTTACTTATTTCATAATGAAATTACATAAGTTTGGAGTAAATATATGTTTTCTCATGTTCTGCATTCAGCACCCACATTATAGAGAGTAAATATACCATATTACTTCATTACTTAAATAATGCTAAGAGGGTTTGAGTAGCTTTGGGTCTTTAGTGGACAGAATCTCCAATAGATGTGGCGAGAGTCGCCCATCTCTCTCGCCCGAGCAAGAGTCGAAACTTAATTTAAAATTGATATATCTTTGTTCTCGAACATGATATATTTCATTTGGTGCAATCATAATAATGTTCATATCTCGGTCTTTCTGGAGGCATATAAGATTTTAGGCTTTATTAGCGTATCTTTGTTAATTATACAATATATCCGAAGGATGTAACCTCAAAATCTAAGTAACAATACTGGGGTAAATGTGCACGAAGGACATCACCTATGACCACAACACGCCTTGACTTAGAAGCGATTATGCACCAATTTCCCATCTTTTCATCAAAATTAATCAACTTGGTGCCCTAGCCTAGGAAGCCATAACTTCAGACGAAGCTCCCGGATGCCATCCTAGCCCTACCATGAACGAAAATGTTTGAACAAAATATCTGTATAATAGACAAATATGCAAGATGATTACAAATTCTTTGAAGCAATCCACATAAGAATATATATATATAAAAGATTATATATAATATATATGGCGGTATATATGATAGTATATGTAGTTATGACGCCGGATCGGGACCTACGAAATTAAAATGATCTCATATATTCTGTGGGCCCGTACTCCGACCGATAATAACTTAGAAGCAGATGGTCGAAATCACCGACTGACTTCCTTCTCATACCCTAAATTTAAAACCTGTGACACAAGAAAAAGGAAAAGTTCTAAGACTCTTATACGTGTGTATCGATTTGTCATGTCCTTGCTTCATCATGTGAGGGTTTCTATCATTTCACCAATGTAAGGGGATATAACGTACAAATGAGAAAAAAGACATATAAAAATAAATCGTCCGTTGCTAGTCAAGCCCTGGGTCTTGAATAAACCAAGATGCAAGCCAACAAGAAAACAAACAATTACAATTTAAGGTTACGTTTTAAACCCTCTGTCAATTACCTACTACCGTTTAAATATCCCGTGTTTGGTGCAGGAATACTGTGAGCTAGTCTGCGTAAATCTGTTACCACACCGGAATATGTCAACAGGTCTACTCAGTGGAGGCACATCAGGAGATAATCTGCTGGCGGAGCTGCAGCTTCACTATATATATATGGAGCACGGGCCGTCCAGGTGAGCTTAATGAGGAGTCGTAGATAAATGGAAAGGCAGCTCACGTAGGGTAAGGGAACATACGACACAAAATCCAAGTGAGGGCTGGGGGGAACTTGTGTTTCGACTGAATTTGAAAGCAATTGATACATAAAGAGACAGATCACCAGTTACCAGAAATTCTGGACGACCCTGTAGGAGGTAAGTATTGGATTGTATAGGGACTGGGTCCGAAGACGTCTGAGAAGTAGTATTGTTGTCTTTGCTGGCTAAAAGCTATCAGAATAGAAAATAGCTTGACTAATTCCTTAAATATGTGGTAAAAGCGTGGATGTATGCAGAAATAGAGAGTGATAAGGATAGCATGGCATGAAAAGGGTAAACAAAGTCCTTTCTTAGAGATATTACCGAAAAGTAGATGACGGTAGGTTGAAAAACACCCGAAGGCCTGGGGCTCCTATTATTGACAGCGGATTGTTTCTGGCCAAAATGCAGTGAACTGTAGAAGCATAGGAGTGAAAAATTCCTACTTCATTGGGGACTCTCTATCTGGAAAAGGGCAAAATCGGGCTATGCCTTTTGTGCCCGGCCCTAATAAAGTAAGATGGTAATATGGAACTTCTGCAGATACAGAGCCCAGGTAGAAGAAGACGTGCTGGAATGGGAGAACTGTGGCTAGCAGAGATAATAAAGACGTACATAGTCAGGAATGAGGGGTGTGTATGTGGATGACATACAAAAGGCTTGATGTTCACATCGGTGAATGCAGGATTCCAGCGAAAGTTTGGAGAACTGATACCATTCATGTAGGGACAAAAGAATGTTTGGAAGGTTCCTAGAAGAGGTTGGGTTGAGGCTAAGGACCCAGCGGATCAGTACTAAGACTGATGTTGAACTGGGCCTTGCACGTCGTGTAATGGGAAGCGTGTAAAAGTACAATCTGTGTGAGTCCGAGGAGGTTGGAAGGTTGGGTACCTTGTCGAATGTTGAGATGTGAGTAAAAGGTGGGGGTCAATCATATGTGTTGCAAGAAGGGCGTGAAGTCGATGGATCGCTGTATGTGAAAGTGGGATAATGACGAGCAAGAGGTGTCACAAGGAATCTTGCCTGGGGAGCCGGCGGTGAAGTGACTCATGTCGGTGGTATTACATTCGGTGGGCTCTGATGACTTGAGAATCAGCTGCAAGGGTGTGTTCATAGATAGAATACTCCATCTCAACGGGCGGTATGAGGTGTGTTCCTATCGCCAGGTTGGAAGACTGAAGGTTTTCTAATACCTTGCAGGGCGAGAATGGAATTAGGGTGGGTTCCAGATCAATAGAACAAGACTTGAAACGGCCTGTAAAAAAAAAAAAAAAATAATACAATTAATTGGAGTAAGAAAGTAATCTGTTATCTGACAATATTTAGCTGATGGCTGATAAACTACTTATTCTTATGGATATTGGTTAGTCTTGCAAGATATCTTGAGAGAGTAATGCTTTCCTGGTGGTTTTTGCTGAGTTAAGGATGCGAAAGTCTCGGAACACACAGAGCCATTGTAGTTCAGGCAGTACAATGCGAAGGCTTAAAAAATACCTTGGTGATTTGGTTTTGTTTCATTACTTCTTGATCGTAGTGGAGGGGAGAGTGGAGTAGATAATCGGGTGCCCTTGTTTCGTAACTATCCTTGGCGGTGTCCGTACTGGCGGACACTGCTTGTCGACAGGTAATTTACTCCCGAGGTGTCTGTCACAGCGTTATCAAGGCCGTAAGATCTAGTTCAGTGGACGAGAACCGGCTGTCACAGTGGAATAACCTTGTAATGGTGGTAGAACCCAGGACTACACATAGACACATAGGAACATTATCTGAGCTTTTCAAGTAATTGGGGCAGAGAGCTCGTCATAGTTATGGTATGGTCTGAAAGACGGCTCAGAGACCGGTGTACCTGTGGCAGGGGGTTCCTTTTAATAGAGGAGACATTAACCTGTCATCTGAAGAATGTGAACAAGCTTGACAAAGTGTTTGAATATTCATAAGAGATGCATAAATATACTAGTCCATGGTTGCCAGACTTAGTTATTTTCCTGTTGCAGGGCAGGAGGTCTTATTAAACCAGCATAGTGAAAGCGAAGATCCATTTGACCAGACGCAAGATTATCTGATCGTAAGGTCTGTTTAGTGAACTACCATAGTTGATGATTTGGCCCGTTACTATCGTCGTCCGTCCTATCAACTGTTGTCCTGGTTCTATAAGGGATTATATAAAACACTAAACACTTAGGGGATTGTTTTCTACAAAGACACCAGGGATAGACTTAGGTATGTGTCTCAAACACCTATGAAGGAAAAAGTCTGTGATTAGGAAGGATCCTCGTTAGAGCATTCATGGAAACTCTTCAACACGGAACTCCAGTAACTAGTAGATTCGGTGGGACTCGGTAGAACTTGATGAGACTTCAACAGCCTGGTTTTCGTTTCGAGGGCGAGCAGCTGTGGTCCCGTGAACATAGCGAATGGTATCGGGTCCTAACCGACTATAAAACATAAGTAGGGATCCTAAAAGTGGGAAGACCAATAGCACGGTTCTTCTAGTATGCAGGGTGGGAAACCAAGCTATGCTTTACTAAACTTGAATGCATGATACAGAATAATTTTCTACTGTGTCATGAGATCATTATTTCCGAATCTTTGGGTTTGTCGATGATCATTAGATTCGCAGGTTTCCAGCTCTAAGTCTGCCAAGATGCGTTCCAGCAGATCAGGATGTGTAAACGTCATACGGAAGAAACTGAAATTGCATGAACGCTGTGACATAGAAGAAAGGATAGGGAAAATGAAAGGCTTTTCCCAGGATGGGTGGACGTTTGATGACTTCACTCTTGCAGTAAAACGACAATGGCCAAGAGCAGAACAACTACCGTAACCACATCGGGCGAGACGTCAATTGTGACTATCTGGAGTAGTAGTTACGGGTAGAGGGCGCGTAAGGTCCGTGAGTGATGGAATAGCCGTGATGGGATAGGAGATACAGCTTGTTTACGTTCACGAAGAATAGATTTGTAGACTACAGCTGTTGTCCCTCAATGATAATTCCACATTGTGACATTACCTTAAAATCCGAGGTATCTCCACGGCTGCAGAGACGGTTCTGGAATCAAGTGTCTGTTGAAGAAAGAGAGAGATCAGTGGATGAAAAAACTATTCATCACAGGCTTAGGACTCTTATATGAATAATTTAAATAGAGGATGTAATATATTGGCTTAGTACTCAGCGGCTGAAACCTTACTTTGATGATTGGGGTAGGCAGCAATATTTAACTAAAATGGTTGCCCATATTTTTTGCAGTAATTGTGCAATACAATACAAGTTCACATTGTTGGTTACTGGGCAACATTTTGCAAGAAGACTAGATCAGTTGACTTACTAGAAGGGTGTCTGTCAATGGTACTCTATGAATAAGACTTGTTTGAGGTCCGCCAGTTGGAAAAAAGGCACAACTATAGTTCGGTTTCTTTCTTGTCGGGCTATGTAGAAATACGATGGGGATAGGTGAAAGCCCTAAGGAATTCTTCCACAGATGATGTTGACGAGAATCTGTTAAGGTGGAGACGTATGCTGACTAGAGGTCCAGCCACTACTTATCATAAATTCCGCTTTTTGTTTTAGGGTGCAAACTCTAGTTAAGTTGATCATTTCTATTAGAGGTAATCCCTGCACTTACGTCTGTAGGTCTCGAGGAGATTAGGTAGGCATCGAATACTGCTTGTTTCAATACCTTGTAGTCAGTTTTGGACGCCATAGTACTGAGAGTCACTGCACCTCTTTCCTCGGTAACAAATGAGACCTAAGAAGCACAGACCACTGATCTTGAGGCCAGCTAAGTTGGGTGGCCAGAGCCTCAATGTAAAGTAAAAAAGACATCTACCTCTGCCTCAACAAAGATGGCATTAACTTAATTGCATGAGAAAGATTAAAACGTAAACCGGAAGGTTCGCTTCTGCTCGCTGGCGCCGAGTTGGGTGTGCAGTTTCCATTCAAGCTCTCTTTGCGGTGGAGAGAGCCATGGTGGCTTGTTTCTTATCGTTTTAAATGTTGTAACTCTAGTTAGCGTCTCATCTTTAACGTCGAGCTGTTCTTGTTCACAGAGCTCCACAGTTGTTAGGGCACTTGTTCCGCGTTGGGAGCTGAACAGCTTCCCTCCTGAAGGGTGGCTTCACGTTTCCTTCCTTAGGAGGTTGTTCTTCTCAAGCATCTTGTTCCCTTCAAAAAACTCTCGGTCAGCGTTAGATGAGGGGGGGGGGTTCTAGGCACTCAAGTTTCATGGCTTGCAGATGGCATTTTTGTCTTCCGTTACGTATTTGTTCATATTGATTCAGTTGAAATAGACCATACATTATGTTACTGGTAGATGAAAAATACCAATATGATGGTGTGCAAATCAGTGTTTTAATGGTGGCTACCATATGTGGGCCGAATGGTTGTACTCATTTACAGAGTCAGCATCATCCGCCTTTGTTGGCCGAAACTAGTGTCGCGCTACTTCAGTCGTTTTGATTCTGAGTGTACTGGAATGTGAAAAGACGAAACAATGTGATGATAATGATTGTATGAATATATGCACAGAAGAATACCCAAGGTGGATGTACAAATTCATGAAATGTCGAGTTGTGACCATGACTGACTTGGCAACGGTAAACTATCCTGTTTAACTATGAGTATTCAAGGTTACACAATTAAACTTAATAAAGTGATCAGATAAACAATTGAAACTAAGGGTTTGTTTTTTTGTTTTTCAAATGGACGTAGGGAATCTTGGTAGCCCGGTACGTACCATATGACGAGATAAGGTGCAATAGGGCTTCGCGCCTGAGACCTAACGCAAACCCCAACCTAACCTAGACTAACCTATCTTAAGCCTAACCTAACCTAACCACACCAAAACAAACCAAAAAAAAAAAACTATAATAAATATAAATAAATTAAATAACCATAGGAAACATTTTATTGAAAATAAAGAAAATTACTAAGTACTACTCGGCCTATAGGCAACATCCTGCCTTGCATAGCAGGCCAGCGATGCGTTTCTGGCTACTAGTAATACATTAATATATTAATAAGTAAACTATATATATAAATATATATATATATATATAGTATATTATATATATATAGATCTACATATATAATAATATATATATATATATATAACCATATGAGTTCACGCGGCTGTTTTCTCAGACTATCCAGTATGATCTACTGCCCACTAATTCGTTTGGCTGCGGTAAATAATGATAAGGAAAGCTAGAAGTACGACACTACTTGCCTATCAATAAACTTTATTCCCGCCAAATCTCCCTTTTATATTGGTGGTCCCACTGACTTTACATGCTAATCTAGTTTAGCGCCCTGCCTGATATTGCTTGAGGAGCTCATCATATTTAGTGAGACTTAGTGAATCGGGTTAACCAAGAGTGGGCGCACAGTGCTTAAAAATTTAGGTTAGCCTGGGCTAAGGCTGAGGTAAGGCACTTTTGTGAGAAGGTAGAGGGCATCGTGGGAGTCCAAGTCCCCTATTTTCGCTTCCATCCTCTTTAGGTAGTTAAACTTTTCATCAAGGACTGAAGCAATGGCATTGTGGCCCAGAGATGCTCTAAATAGTGTGTTGTCGGTGATTTAATGACTGAGCTAGATTGCTGAAGAAGAAAAGGAGGGAGCGGGGAGTACTCGGGTAAGACTGATTTCACTGCCTTAATCCTACCGACCCAAACCTCGCTGGATGAAATATTTTGCACTTGGAGGGATAAGAACAAGAACAAGGGTTCTTCCCCCCCCCCCTGTGATTTCACCAGCTGCAGGTCTTCGAGCAGGGAGTCTTGTGTGCCATCATCCAGGAACCATATTGAGCTCACTGGACAGTCTGCTTATGATTTTTCGAACCGTATGCAAAAGAGGAGGAGCAGTGGTGGGTCTCCCTGTTGAATTTCCCTCTGCTGAGGTGACTCGTGTTTGCCAAACAGGAGGTTTGAGTCTTTGCTGTAAGCCTGCTGACACAAACGGGATAATGCTTGGGCAATGTTTCCTGGACTGCGGTGAAGACAACTTTTCTCTTTATGACCGAGTTGACAGGTGTTTTGAAATCTAAATTTTTACGACTAGCCTGGTGCTTCATAAGAGAAGCTAATGTAGCAACCCGTCCTCAAACTAGACAACACATATATGAATTAATGCTTAAAGTCTATATGTTGATTGTGAGTTTAGTACATAGTTGGGTATATTGTCCAGTTACCTGGGTTTTTTTTCAAGGACCAAACTCTTCCTCACGTACCTATTTACGTCTCACAGTACCCGTCCGGCAACCTAAAGGGCAAATATCTGGTGGTGGATTGGTTAATATATAAGGAAAATGTGAAGTTTTCAGTCCCACATGGGCTGCTGAAATTTACCACTATTGTCCGTGGGCTCTTAGAATATTACAGATCAGCTACATCCTATTGAATTTTCGTAGTTTTGTTTTGAGAAATTAGTTGATCTTAGTAAATTATAATAAGAGCTATAAAAAATTCTTACATAGAATACAGAAGTCTTCACAATCAATAGTTGAATTTACATAGTTTGTTGCTTTTATAAATATTTAAAGAACGTTTTGTAGGAACGCTAACAAAAAACGATGTTACATTGGAATGCCTATTGGGTAAACTACTGCAAACAGGATGGCATTGTGTCTACTATACCAACTAAAGGATGGGTATATTGTCCACTGAACCACCTGTTGTTGGGGTACGGGTCCAATACCAACCCACAGGATGGGTATGAGGTTCACATCCACCCACAGGATTAGTATGGGGTCCAATACCACCCCATGATAGTATGGCGTTCCACTACATACCCCAGATGGGTATGGGGCTTCCAACCACTCATGAATGGATATCGGGCTTTCAACACCCATAGAATGGGTTGGGGTCAATAACACCCACTGAATGTGCAATGTTGGCGTCCATTGCGCGTCGAGCTCGAAAAACTGCAGCATTCATCTCAGAGCCATGCCTATTTCACGCAGATACCTCACTAACTTAAAGAGTTTTTATATGTCACAAGAACGATAGAAATATAAGCTTCATACTAAATACCTTACCATGGGCATATTTCAAGTTTAAAGCGGAATATACGTGTACTTTTTATAAGGAGCCGAGCTCCTACCGCTGACAGATCGATCGCCGAGCAACTGCTCAGAAAATTTATTTCAAGTGAACCTTCCGTTAATAAACATATAGTGTTTTATACTGTCCTCAAAACAGGCAGACAGTCACCTTCACTTTAAACCTTACAATATACCTATTTAATTAAAGTTCTAATGAAAGAAACAGTTTGTTAAAATTTACGGAGACTCCCACCCCGTCCGCTGAACGCAGAGCACCTACCGATCCTCTCTTCAGATCATATTATTTCCTCGCTAAACATACGTTAATAAACACAACTTTTTATATGTCTTAAGCGATACAAATAGAGCTTCATTCATATTTAAATACATTACAATAGCATATTTATAGCTCAAGTGAAGAAACATACGTTTTTATAGTAACGATCAGTAGCTTGACGGGCATGGAGTGCAGACGCCTACGCACATGCTT
>WNGS01014610.1:0-13883 GCA_020271785.1 Procambarus virginalis
TAACTTGCAAAAAGTTCGAAGTGTACCTCACAGGTATATAGTGGAAGTGTACACGGACCGTACCCATTAGTTTTCATGAATCAGATGAAGCAGAAAAATAAACGCATCCTCAGGTGGGCATTGTACCTACAGGACTTAATCTATCTATTATCCACCTACCGGGCTGGCTCAACGTGATAGGCGACGCTCTGTCCCGCTTGCCTGAGTAACATTCATCTGAGCCGCAGGAAGCCATACCAAATGTCATGCTTTAGTTATTTTTTTTAGGTTCTCCTGTGACATTAAATATCCCGTGTCCAATTTATTTACTTCCTTTTGTCCTTTTTTTTTTTTTTTTTATTGTTTTTTGTGTATGTTTTTTCTTTCCGAGAATTCCTTTGTATTTTTTTTTTACAGAGAAATTGTTGTTTTGATTGATTATATTGTATGTCCTGGAATTTCCTTTTTATTCTCTGTGTACTCTTACAAAAAATATGACTACTCCTCTAGTAGTCACATTTTTTTTTCTCTGAAGGGGGAGGAGTGTTACGACTCTGGGTTCTTTAGATGGAAACCAGAGGTCAAAATTGAGCTTATTAAACTACAATATGGCAGGGGACGCATAGAGAGCTGAAGCTGTTTGTAATCATCCCTGCCAGAAGTACGACTATTCTTGTTGCTCACAAAGCATTTAGACTCTTAAACTTGTTGTGGATTAAGTAACATTGTTATAAGTTTAACTACCCATAGAATGAGGAAAGTAGCAATATGAGGCATAAGGGGAAGATGTTTTAATGTGTATAGCTGTATGATCAATTGGGCTCTTCCCGGCACCACACGCATGCTGCAGGGCTCGAGACTGAGGCGGCCTTCTCTGCTGGCTGTCTGTGGTGCTTGGACGTGCTCTCCTCCTTCCTCTTAATTCTTTATTTCTGTGACTTAGTTGGTTAAGTACTCCATTACTCATTTTTGTATATGTCTGGCATACCTATCGTTCTATGTGTAGAGTAGTATACCTGGGGTGTAGTAAGTGTTTTTAAGTGTTTATCTTACCTGTTATGCTAACGGGGGTCCCAGTGTAAACATGTGGTCCCCTACTCTAAGCTGACTACCTCCAGTGTTTTATAGTAGAGCTTTACCCTAGCTTGTTTTCAGTGTAAAGATTGTGTGGTAAAGTTAGTATTAAATTGTTATTGGTGTGATTGTGTATGGGGGGTGTTAAGGGGTTAATAAATACGTAAGTTTGAACAGAGTATCCCTTTTTCCTGTGTGGGAGTACAATAATCTATTCCTAGACTAACCGGGTTTAGTAGCAAGCATTTATTATTGTGGATATTTTACTTTGGGGGCCGGGCCTTTTAGTTCTCCCATTTTTTGATACCTCTGTATTCTACTTACCCTTACCCCTTAATAGTACCAGTTCCCCCATTGCAAGCCCACCACTATTTTTATAACAGAGAATAACAGCTGTGATGTGGTCGTGACGTATTCGTGACGACACCTCTCCTACTGATCAGGGAATGGTCATTATGATTGGTTCTCGCTCATTTGCTGCAATGCTATTGGTCAAATTGTAACCTTTTGTGATGTGAGCCACGAGATGCCCGGCAGCCCTTGCAGAGCATTCTCGTGAGGAAGCTCTTGCATAGAGGACGTGTCCTGTTCTGTCTATTGGCCAATAGACTGAACACCGTCCATTCCTCACCATCAAGTTAACTCAGTCTTCGATATACCCACACTCGCCCAAAATCACGCTTGTGAATATATTGTTCAGAAGCCTATAGTGACAAAATCATCAGAGCGAAACAGACTGGTATCAGGTAACCCCTGGTGACAAAGATCGTTGTGAGTGACAAAGAGTGAACTAAGGCAGTGCCGCCGCCTAAGTAACCTGTGTGTGACTTTACCACATGTGTACCTGCATGGTACCACATAACCTGCAGCAGCCAGCCGTCACTCAGTCCAGAGCGTGTAGCTAGTACTTCTGTACCTCCTGTAGCCTCGAGCAGCCCGACGCCACCCTCACTGTACCACGTGACGTCACCACCTATACTCGCCGCCAGTGCCAGAGTGCGTGCGTGTGTTGGTTATACATACAGCACGCCCTCCTGCGAGTACACCCCGTACGGATTGTGGGAAACCTGTCGTCAATGGTCTCACTTCAGAACGAGGAAACCAGCTATCAGGCCACCTACGAGTGCTTGCATAAATGTGCCTGAGTGAGTAAGTGAATAAGAGAGGTACCCCCATCTGTAAGTACAAGATCTTGTCACTTAATGCCCGAAACGCTTTGCGTAATAGTGGCTTTAGGCATTGTATGTACTAGCCCTATCTATTTACTCCATCACTCTGTACAATCACTTTTATGTATGTACCTTACCTAAATAAACATTTTGATTTTGTTTTTGATTTTGACTGTTTTACTGTGTCTGTCTGTGTTGATCTGAGGGATCAACCACAGTTCTCACCTTTCATACCTGTCACAGGTTATAGGTGAATCGACGGTGAATGCGTGGTTCTGTGTGGTATCACTGCATTTCACTCGTCTGTGAATGTGAGCTTCACATACACCACACATTTAGTTATTGTGTGACATTATTATTGTGCATGTTATTGCCTGTCCCATTGACAATGTATTTGTGATTTATTGCCTCTCATCATTACCTGAGTATCCGGTTGGAACTCTTGTGATCCCTTTGCATACCGGCAGTTAGGTTGCCGTGTTAATGATTGGCTGTCAACTGTGTTAAGTTAGGTGTTACTCCACGAGTGGATAAGAGTCGATTAGCCAGACGTCAAGAGTCTCGCTAATGCAACCATAGCCTTTCTGATGCCAATCTAAAGTAAATCAAGCACCCTTTGTATTAGTGGTTAAGTTAGTAAATAAACTGCTGTTAAGCTTTATGCAGTGTTTCCGTTGAACCACTTCTGAATACTGCCAACATTACTCAAGCCTTCAGCTCGAGGTGTCTTCAACACCAAGCTGCCTATATTCACTAAACTATAAATGTGATGAGAACCCTAGGAGTCCCTTAAAGTGTTAAATCCTTGAGGAGATTCCGACGATCAACGTGGAGCATGATCAGGTGAGGCTAGTCTGAGAAGAGACCCTTAATTAAGGACTCGAACTCGACCTTGCTCCCAGGCCCTGTACGGTTGCTCTCGTATTTTCTATTCTGCTAATTCCGAGAGTTTCGTGAAGCGTCTGCCACATGTACATTGGCGACGTACGCATTGCAGTCGTGAAAGCAAAAAATGAAAATCCCCACATTAGGATTACTATTGCAGGTCAGTTTGATCGATTTAGTACACTTGAGAGTATAAGCACTTGATATTTAATGCTCCAGGAAGTAAGGGTGTTGACTGTTGTCTTGGATTAGAACTTTAATTGCCTATTTCTTATAAGTAATTGGTCATAGGGAATTTTGTGAAGTAATCCCCAGATGCAGATACCATTGGCGACGTATTTTGTTTGGTAGGTACTTGCACCTTGTTTACAAATATACTTTAAAAGGTTATCTTATTGTTTTCAGGTGTGAGGGTCTCCAGGTCTAGTCCATCGTCAACTCCCCGCTATTACACGTGATAATACAGCTGCAGCTGATCCAACACGAGGGTCTCCAGGTAGTGTCCACCATACCTGTATTGCCAGCGATGGAAAATTCTCGCATGAAAGCAATCCAATAATAGTCATTTACAATAAATGCACTATTGTTTCGTGTCACATGAAAGTGGGTGGAACATTCGCAACCGCCCTTTTTAATACTGCACCGATATTCGCTGTTAAATTTGTCATAAATTGTAAAGTTTGTTTAAATAACGCATTAATTACCACAATTTAACCATACAATAATACTTTACTAGTACGACTAAATGTGTGTTGCTACTTATAAACTGAGTCAGGCCTTTAAAAAAACCTTTCCAGTTATTGTTACATGTTTAATATTAGAGGAAAAATGCTATACACAATTTTTGTTTTAAATGTAATATATACCGGAGGTACCGCCACTGGATGTGTTTGTAGGTACCCTTGGCCCAGAAGAGGAGGATACGTATCATCTGGGGGAGCATTGTGGGGCTCACGTACTCGCATTGTCTAATATTACTCCGTATATATTTGTAATTTATTATTTTATTTAAATTTTCATTACACAATGGCTTACAACATTGGGCGGCCATGGGTGGGAGTGGACATGTTACGAGTCCAGTGGTGATGGGTGCACTCGAAAGCTTGTGTATTAAAGTATGTTTTTCAGTTATATTAAAACAAGACATTTTAGAGATGACTGATACACAGCCTACTTTATAGAAGCAAATGATGACAAACCTTAATGTGTATGATACGGGCGGCATTAACAAAAATTGCTTCACGTGGTAGTGCGTGAAGTGTTATGCAGTATTGCTGCAGTAATACAACTGTGACCACTTGGTAACCAAAACATTCCATGCCAACGATATAAAACAATACGATAAATAGCTTTTGGTTTTGTTAAATTATCATGTATTTGTGCCACACCCACCACGGTAGTAGTAGTAATCATGCACTGGGGCCAAACCCACCCCGTGGGTGGTAATCATGCACTGGGGCCAAACCCACCCCATGGGTGGTGATCATGCACTGGGGCCAAACCCACCCCGTGGGTGGTAATCATACATTGGAGCCAAACCCACCCTGTGGGTGGTAATCATGCACTGGGGCCAAACCCACCCGTGGGTGGTAATCATGCACTGGGGCCAAACCCACCCCGTGGGTGGTAATCATGCACTGGGGCCAAACCCACCCGTGGGTGGTAATCATACATTGGAGCCAAACCCACCCTGTGGGTGGTAATCAAAATAGTTAGAGGCACATAATGGCTTCCGAAATGGAACTCTAAACATAAAATTACCTAAGCAAGTATCTTGACAAGCTTGGTGCACAATTTAATGAATTTATTAAATCTTTTATAACGCAATTGCTTCAAGAACAGGTCCAAAAATGTCTGAAAGCGGAACAGTTGTGGTGTAAGGTGAACCAGTTATGCGTAATTACTCACCATGTATCCAAAACACACACACACACACACACACACACACACACACACACACACACACACACACACACACACCACATGGTGTGTTGATGTGGTGGAGGCTGACTCCATACACAGTTTCAAATGTAGATATGATAGAGCCCATTAGGCTCAGGAAACTGTACACCTGTTGATTGACGGTTGAGAGGCGGGACCAAAGAGCCAGAGCTCAACCCCCGCAAGCACAACTAGGTGAGTACAACTAGGTGAGTACACACACACACACACACACACACACATATATATATATATATATATATATATATATATATATATATATATATATATATATATATATATATATATATATATACACGGAGGTATACATATGGAGGTAGCCATGAAAGCCACCTCAAAGGAAGCGGTACGCTTCACTAGCCAGCTGCTGGAAAGGAAAAGGTCAGTGGTAGATGTTGGTATTAAAGAGCAGGAAGGCTCTAATAGGAAAGAGTGGAATGATGAGGACAAAGCGGCAGTGAATGAAATACTGAAGGCACTAGACATGGAAGGGCTGAGCATAGCATTGAGAAGGTTTTCAGGTTAGGCTGCTACAAAAAAGACCAAGATCGTGTGTTAAAGATAGTGTTTGCAAACGAGAACCCAAAGGCGACGATTCTAACAAAGAAAAGCCACCAGCAACATGTGGGAGAATTAAAAAAATATTCCTCCAGAGGGACATGACGAGGGAGGAGAGGGCCATGGCAGCAGAAGCAAGGAAAAAGCACAGGGCGAGAGGGGAAAACCAGGAAACCACAACTCCCAACACATCACCCCTAGAT
The DNA here is from genome assembly GCA_020271785.1 of Procambarus virginalis. Lineage (NCBI taxonomy): Eukaryota > Metazoa > Arthropoda > Malacostraca > Decapoda > Cambaridae > Procambarus > Procambarus virginalis. The sequence continues at coordinate 5,831 of WNGS01014610.1, forward strand.
GCGAGGCAACCCGTCCTCGCAAATTCGTATAGTCAATATTGACTTATTAAATACGTGCATAGGTGACATACTAAACATAATAATTTACCTTGAAAAGCTTCATAGAAAACACCGACCTTACCTAACCTTGTTAGTATGTTAAGATAAGCATCTTATAGCTTCGTAATTACAATTGTTACTTAACTATTAAAGGTATAGGTTAAGTAATAATTGTAATTACGAAGCAATAAGATGCTTATCTTAACATACTAACAACGTTAGGTAAAGTCGGTGTTTTCTATGAAGCTTTTCAAGGTAAACTATTATGTTTAGTATATCACCTATGCACGTATTTAATAAGTCAATATTGACTATACGAATTTGCGAGGACGGGTTGTGCGAGGAGGGGGACCCACAACCAGCTACCCAGTAACACCAGAGGGGAGGGCAACCCCACCACCCACCCTCCTGCATAGAAGCCCGCCTTTCCTTCCAGTCCTCCCTCCCCTTTCACCCCATACCCTCCCTGTCCCTCTCCCTTCACTTGACCCCCCACCCCTCATCCCAGTATCCTCTGCAACCCTGGTATCCACCTCACAAAATCTCACACCCATGGCACAGCTTCCTCCACCAGCAGAACACTCACCAAGGAGGAGATTTGAGAAGGGACAGAAGAAAGCGAGCCTCAAGGCAATGTACACTAACATGGATGGAATTCCAAATAAAGCAAATGAACATGGAGAATGGGTACTAGAGGAAAACCCAGACATAACAGCTCTCACAGAAACAAAGCTAACGCACTGAACATGCAGTGGGAACACTGAATAACAAATGCAGTGTTCCCACAGGACTATTATGTTATGAGGAAAGAGAGAGAAGGAAGAGGTGGTGGTGGTGTAGCCCTGCTGGTAAGAAAAGGCTGGGATATTGAGGAGATGGTTGTTCAGTGATGTGAAGGTTTGTGACTACATAATAGGTACAATAACTGGAGGGTAAAAAATTATAGTCGTAGTCATATATAATCCACCACCAAATGACAGAAGACCCAGACAGGAATATGATAGAAACAACATGGCCACCATTAACATATTAGAGAGCAGCTTCTGTTGCTAGCAGGAATCGATCTGGACTACTAATCATGGGAGACTTCAACCATGGGAAGATAGATTGGGAGAACAGAGACCCGCATGGAGGACCAGAAACATGGAGAGCTAAGCTGCTGGACGTGGCAACAAGAAACTTTCTAAGACAGCACATCAATGAACCAACAAGAGAGATGATGATGAATCAGCATTGCTTGATCTGATATTTACCCTAAATGAGTGGGATATAAGGGAAGTCAAGATGGAAGCACCCTTGGGAATGAGTGATCAGTGTATTGAACTTTGAGTATCTGGTAGAGCTAGGAATTATCCCCCCCCCCACCGAAAAAGAACTAGGAAACAAAAGGCTGGCATACCGAAAAGGAAATTGAGGAGATGAGAAGCTTCCTAAGGGAAATACCTTGGGACACAGACCTCAGAGCTAAGTCTGTACAAGATATGATGGACTGTCACCCAAAAGTGTCAGGAGGCAGTAAGCAGATACATCCCGACCCAAAAGGAAAAATCCGAGAAGCAAAGGAAGAATTCATGGTATAATAGGGCATGTATGGAAGCAAAGAAACTGAACAAAAGGGCGTGGAGGAACTTCCGGAATAACAGAACACCAGAAAGCAGAGAGATACCAGAGAACCAGGAATGAGTATGTCAGGGTGAGAAGAGAAGCAGAGAAAAGTTATTTAAATGATATAGCAAACAAGGCCAAGACCGAGCCAAAGCTACTCCAGTCACATCAGAAGGAAAACAGTGAAAGAACAGGTAGTGAAACTTAGAACAGGCGAGGACAGGTATACAGAGAATGACAGAGGTGTGTGATGAACTCAACAAGAGGTTCCAGGTCTTCACAACAGAACAAGGTGAGGTCACTGTGCCAGGAGAAAGGGAAGTAAACCAGGTGGCCTTGGAAGAGTTCGAAATTACGAGAGAGGAGAGGTCAAGAGACACTTGCTGGATCTGGATGTTAGAAAGGCTGTTGGTCCAGACGGGATCTCACCATGGGTACTGAAAGAGTGTGCAGAGGCACTTTCCTTGCCACTCTCCATAGTGTATAGTAGGTCACTGGAGACGGGAGACCTACCAGAAATATGGAAGACGACGAATGTGGTCCCAATATACAAAAAGGGCGACAGGCAAGAGGCACTGAACTACAGGCCAGTGTCCTTGACTTGTATACCATGCAAGGTGATGGAGATGATTGTGAGAAAAAACCTGGTAGCACATCTGGAGAGAAAGGACTTCGTGACAAATCGACAACATGGGTTCAGAGAGGGTAAATCTTGCCTGACTGGCTTAATAGAATTCTACGATCAGGTGACAAAGATTAAACAAGAAAGAGAGGGCTGGGCGGACTGCATTTTCTTGGATTGTCGGAGACCCTTTGACACAGTACTGCATAAGAGGCTGGTACATAAGCTGGAGAGACAGGCAGGTGTAGCTGGGAAGGTGCTCCAGTGGATAAGGGAGTACCTAAGCAATAGGAAGCAGAGAGCTACGGTGAAGGGTGAGACCTCTGATTGGCGTGAAGTCACCAGTGGAGTCCCACAGGACTCTGTACTCGGTCCTATCTTGTTTCTGATATATGTAAATGATCTCCCGGAGGGTATAGATTCATTTCTCTCAATGTTTGCGGACGATACCAAAATTAAGAGAAGGATTAAGACAGAAGCGGACTGTTTGAGGCTTCAAGAAGACCTAGACAAACTGAAGGAATGGTCGAACAAATGGTTGTTAGTTTAACCCAACCAAATGTAATATAATATAATGAAGATAGGTGTAGGGAGAAGGAGGCCAGATACAAGGTATCATCTGGGGAGGAAATTCTTCAGGAGTCGGAGAAAAGAAAAGACTTGGGGGTTGATATCACGCCAGACCTGTGTCCTGCAGCCCATATCAAGAGGATAACATCAGCGGCATATGCCAGGCTGGCCAACATATGAACGGCATTCAGAAACATGTGTAAAGAATCATTCAGAACTTTGTATACCACATATGTCAGACCAATCCTGGAGTATGCAGCCTCAGCATGGAGTCCATGTCTAGTCAAGGATAAGACTAAACTGGAAAAGGTTCAAAGGTTTGCCACCAGACTAGTACCCGAGCTGAGAGGTATGAGCTACGAGGAGAGACCATGGGAATTAAACCTCACTTCGCTGGAAGACAGAAGAGTTAGGGGGGGACATGATCACCACATTCAAGATTCTGAAGGGAATTGATAGGGTAGATAAAGACAGACTATTTAAAACAAGGGGCACACGCACAAGGGGACACAGGTGGAAACAGTGCCCAAATGAGCCACAGAGATATTAGAAAGAACGTTTTTAGTGTCAGAGTGGTTGACAAATGGAATGCATTATGAAGTGATGTGGTGGAGGCTGACTCCATACAGTTTCAAGTGTAAATATGATAGAGCCCAATAAGCTCAGGAATCTGTACACCTGTTGATTGACGGTTGAGAGGCGGGACCAAAGAGCCAGAGCTCAACCCCCGCAAACACAGCTAGGTGAGTACATACATACATACATACATACATACATACATACATACATACATACATACATACATACATATAGGCGCCACTGACAAGCTGACAATCGTGTTTATGCCCCGCTTTCATTAAATAAACTTTAGACATTTGGCAAAGATTTCTTACAGCTCATCATTCTGCAGCCCGTCCTCCGAACAAAAATCCACAAGTGATTCCATACACCCGCCAAACCCCTGTCTATGATTGAAAAAGTTTACACACGACTCACAACTGCTGATGTTTGAACACTTCCGAAGCTAGTGCTACACTAACGAATTTTGCTGTAAGTGTTTCACCCATGTACTACAAATAATCGCCAACAGAACTTAAACACCTAACCTAACATATGCTTATATATGCACAATATGCTAATGTATTATAATAATAATTTATATTTGAAAAAGTCCCGTTTTGAAACGTCATGTAAAAAAATTATGAATGCGTCTGTGGGGTCGACCGCTGGATGTAATGGACTTGAGTCGAGGACGGGTTGCATTCTGATTTTAATATTACACATTTTTTTTAACGTTTGTAACATAATTATCTCCAAATTCTGAGATTTTTTCTATTAAATGAGCAACAGCCAAAAATATTTATTTTTATATATAGAAAATTGGGGTTTGGTACTTCAGATTATTTATTCATATTATACGTGCTCTCACAAAGTGTAATTAAATCAATGTAAGAATTACAACCCGTCCTAGAGTCCATTCCATCCAGCGGTCGACCCCACAGACGCATTCATAAATTTTTACATGCTGTTCATTTATGTTCAATTTCCTTGTATAAATTAAATATATTAGCATATTGTGCATATAGTCGTGGGGTGGGTTAGGTTATACGGGAGCCGGTGGCCGAGTGGACAGAAAACTGGACGTGTGATCCTGTGGTCCCGGGTTAGATTCCGGGCGCCGGCGAGAAACAATGGGCAGGTTCTTTAAACATGATGCTCCTGTTACCTCGCAGTAAATAGGTACCTGGTAGTCAGCTGTCACGGGCTGCTTCCTGGGGGTGGAGGCCTGGTCGAGGACCGGGCCGCGGGGACACCAGGCCCTGAAATCATCTCGAGGAGGAGGATAGGTTAGGTGTTTAGGTTCTGTTGGCGATTGTTTGTATTTGTAGTACGTGGGTGAAGCATTTACAGCGTTGTGGTTTGAACAAAATTCGTCAGTGAAGCACTTGTTCTGGAAGTGTTCGAAAGAAATTAGTTGAATAGTGTGTACACAGTTTTCATTCATAAACGGGGTTTTGCGGGTGCATGGAATCACTTTTGGGTCTTTGTTTGGAGGACGGGCAGGAAGGCGTGTAATGGGGTTCCCGGATGAAGTTCACCGTTACAATTGGGGGAGGCTTCACAGGTTCCCAGTGAACAGTGATGTTGCCCCTCAAAATTCAGCAGAATATCTGGAATATATAACTGTTGCTCAAAGACCTACTTTTGTATATTCATGCTTAATAGTGTCACAGGGGGTGGGCTGGGGCTCTGCTAGCAATCGGCTGCTAGGGGCTCAGAAGGCAGAATACTCAGCCACTCCGACTCTCCGGAGTCTCCTGGCCCCACAGGAGAGGACCAGTAATACCTACCACCGCAGGTCTTTGCCCCCACCACTGGAGGTGCCACTGATTCACCCTGGGAGCCCTTCAGTCAACCACGGAGAAAGTGCTATTAGCAATTCCGGCCTAGACCTGTGGAGAAGTGAAGGAAGACCCTGGCTTACCTTTTAACAATAACTTCCCCTGAGACTTGCATGCCAGACAAAAAGGTTGCACGAATTCCTTTCCCGCCTGCCTTCCCTATCTTCTTTTAACAAGGTCGCCAGCTGGGTTGAGGTCTCTGCATCCCAACAGTGCAGTTCAGTGGGTGTATTCTATACTGCTTGTGTCAAAGTGTTGCTACTCCTATAGAACTGACACTGGACTGTCAGCCCAAGGTACTCTCCCATAAGTCTGTGTGGCTTTACCTCTCTTCAGCCACTACAATGCTTGTTGCCAAAATGTTGCCACCATTCGGCTCTGATACTGGACAGATATCTAGGGTACGCTTCTACATAAGTCTGTGCTGCTTACCACTCTCCAGCCACTAAGAACTTCTGTAGAAAACGTGATGTTCACTAGGTGGGACTATGATATCCCTCGTGTATGGTCATAGAGATTATTATGGAGGCGCACTTAAACACCATGATAAAATATGTGAATTACCGACAAACTACATGATCACACATACATTTACAAGCAATACAGGAATGAAAAAATGAGAATAATAAATCTGGAGATCGCCAGCAACTCTTCTTTCACGACCTCCAACAACTCCTTCTTTTCTACTTGATAGTAGGTGCAGTTTGCATGAAGGGTTTGTCCTCCCGATGACTGCACCAGTACAGATGTTGGTAGAGGCGTTTATGTTGAAGATGATAAGAGTTTCAAAAGTTCTTGTTGCGTTGTGGTGTAGACAGAGGAGCGGCGACTAAAACAGAGGTGGTGTTAGAGGGAGACTTGCCGCACCGTAGGGCGGTGTTTGTGTTTATGGCGTCAGCTGATCCATCGTGCTGCGTCGAGGCGGTTGTTTTCTGTGTTTAGCTGTTGGTGGCGCCAGGTATAAATGTGGCACGGGTCAGATGTGACCCAATTTGTTGGTCGATTGGAGATATTTAGCCAGTGCTTTGACTATTTGGTATTTTTCTTGTAACGAGTGGTCACCGCCTCCTAATATATGCTCGATGGTAAAGGTATTTTAAGTGAGATAAGTACTTGTTTGAAATTTACTCTGGCACTATAATGTCGGAAGCAGTGAAGGAGATAGTGTTCGATTGTTTCAGGCACCTGACAGTGGATGCAGAGTTCGTTTATGTCTGTTCTGTACTTAGAGCTGTGTGCTGCTAGTTTGGTGTGTCCCAGCCTTAATCTGGTCATCGCTATATCAATTCCTCTGTTTTTATATCTGACATGTTTCCAAGTTTCCCATTTCTTTTTAATGGACCCATAGTACAAAGGTGAGCATGACGTTTTCCATTTCGTCGCAAAATCTTGGGTGATGGTATTTTTGAAGGCTCCTTTACGTGCAACATGGGGAATTGGATGACGGGTAATGTGAGGTGTGTTGTGCATTGCTTTGGCTAGTTGATCTACTAGTTCATTATGGAGAATACCACAATGCGCTGGGACCCATTGGATAGAGGTATCATAACCGTTCAATCGATGTTCATGAAGTTGAAGACATGGGTAAACAAACTCCTTGCATGTTTTTGAAGAGTACGTAATTGCTTGAATCGCACTCTTGGAGTCACTGCAGATTGTATATGTCCCGATTGGTAATGTTGTGATTATTTGGAGAGCTTGATATAAGGCATATAATTCAGCTGTGAAAACAGATAGTTGGTTTGGTAACCGCCATCCCTGCTTGAGATGATATTCCGGTATCCATACAGCGCTAGTGACCGAGGGTACGTTGTTCATGATGATGCGAGATCCATCTGTATAAATCTCTGTGGTATTTGGGTAGCAATTTTTCATTGTTGAGAGAAAGACTGAGGCTATGGCTGAGTTTGGTGCAGACTTTGGAATGTTGTCTTCGAGTTGTATTGCTGTATTTGGAGTTGTATAAAGCCAAGGTGGAATAGGGGGAACAGTAAGTTGTGTTTCCGAGTTTTGGAGTATAGAGAGGTCTATATTGAGGTTATTTGTAGCCCGTGTGAGGAAAGGTGTGAGTGATTGGTTGGAAAGCGGGGGTTATGTGGGTTAACTGTTGGGTTAATTTTGATCTGTATGGGTGTGTCTGGTGAGCAGTAGAGAGTGACAGATAGTTGGCACACATTATGTCTCGTCTGGTGGCTAGGCTTGTGAGGCCCGTTTCCCCGTAAAGGCCGAGGATAGGAGTGGAACGCATTGCGCCACATATAAGTCGCATGGCATTGTTTTGGATGACCTCTAGGCTCTGTAGGTTAGTGGGCGCAGCCGAGCATATGCTTGGCAACAATAGTCTAGTTGGCTGCGAATGTAGGTTGTATAGAAACGGAGCAAGATTTATGGTGTGCTCCCAGGTGGTGCCAGTGAGGGCATTCAATATGGCGAGTCGGGGTTGTGTCGTCTGTTTAAGGTGTTGAATGTGTGCTTCCAGGTAAGTGAGGGCGAGTCTAAGTGCATGCCAAGTATTTATGTTTCGTACGTGTTGGATGGGAGTGTTGTGTATTGTGAGGGTGGGTAGATGAACAAGTCTTTTTTAGTGAAAATTTGGTAATAGGTTTTGGTAGTACTAACTTGGAGGCCCCAGGTTGTGTCCAATCTATGAGGTGGTCAAGTGCTGTTTGCATTGTTGAGACTGTAATAGGTAAGGCGTTGTCTGAATAATACAGTGTTAAGTCGTCGGCGTACGCCGAGAGGTGAACAGGATGGGTGTTAGGCAAATCTGCTAAGAATGCAGCAAAAAGGGTTGGCTTAGTATGGAGCTTGTGGG
>WNGS01014611.1:0-12477 GCA_020271785.1 Procambarus virginalis
AAAAATTATAGTCGTAGTCATATATAATCCACCACCAAATGACAGAAGACCTAGACAGGAATATGATAGAAACACATGGCCGCCATTAACATAATAGAAAGAGCAGCTTCTGTTGCTAGCAGGAATGGATCTGGACTACTAATTATGGGAGACTTCAACCATGGGAAGATAGATTGGGAAACAGAGACCCGCATGGAGGACCAGAAACATGGAGAGCTAAGCTGCTGGACGTGGCAACAAAAACTTTCTAAGCCAGCACATCAAAGAACCAACAAGAATGAGAGAAGATGAACCAGCAATGCTTGATTTGATATTTACCCTAAAGAGTGGGATATAAGGGAAGTTAAGATGGAAGCGCCCTGGGAATGAGTGACCACAGTGTATTGAACTTTGAGTACCTGGTAGAGCTAGGAATTATTATCTCCCCCAAAAGAACTAGGAATCAAAGGCTGGCATACAAAGGAATTATGAACAGATGAGAAGTTTCCTAAGTGAAATACCTTGGGACACAGACCTCAGAGATAAGTCTGTACAGGGTATGATGGACTATGTTACCCAAAGTGTCAGGAGGCAGTAAACAGGTTCATCCCGGCCCAAAGGGAAAAATCCGAGAAGCAACAGAAGAATCCATGGTATAATAGGGCATGTATGGAAGCGAAGAAACTGAACAAAAGGGCGTGGAGGAACTTCCGGAATAACAGAACACCAGAAAGCAGAGAGAGATACCAGAGAACCAGGAATGAGTACGTCAGGGTGAGAAGAGAAGCAGAGAAAGTTTTGAAAATGATATAGCAAACAAAGCCAAGACCGAACCAAAGCTACTCCACAGTCACATCAGAAGGAAAACAACAGTGAAAGAACAGGTATTGAAACTTAGAACAGGCGAGGACAGGTATACAGAGAATGACAAAGAGGTGTGTGAAGAACTCAACAAGAGGTTCCAGGAGGTCTTCACAATAGAACAAGTGAGGTCACTGTGCTAGGAGAAAGGGAGGTAAACCAGGCGCCTTGGAAGAGTTCGAAATTACGAGAGAGGAGGTCAAGAGACACCTGCTGGATCTGGATGTTAGAAAGGCTGTTGGTCCAGACGGGATCTCACCTTGGATACTGAAAGAGTGTGCAGAGGCACTTTGCTTGCCACTCTCCATAGTGTATAGTAAGTCACTGGAGACGGGAGACCTACCAGAAATATGGAAGACGGCGAATGTGGTCCCAATATACAAAAGGGCGACAGGCAAGAGGCACTGAACTACAGGCCAGTGTCCTTGACTTGTATACCATGCAAGGTGATGGAGAAGATCGTGAGAAAAAACCTGGTAATACATCTGGAGAGAAGGGACTTCGTGACAAATCGCCAACATGGGTTCAGGGAGGGTAAATCTTGCCTTACAGGCTTGATAGAATTCTACGATCAGGTGACAAAGATTAAGCAAGAAAGAGAGGCTGGGCGGACTGCATTTTCTTGGATTGTCGAAAGCCTTTGACACAGTACCGCATAAGAGGCTGGTACATAAGCTGGAGAGACAGGCAGGTGTAGCTGGTAAGGTGCTCCAGTGGATAAGGAGTACCTAAGCAATAGGAAGCAGAGAGTTACGGTGAGGGTGAGACCTCCGATTGGCGTGAAGTCACCAGTGGAGTCCCACAGGGCTCTGTACTCGGTCCTATCTTGTTTCTGATATATGTAAATGATCTCCCGAGGGTATCGATTCATTTCTCTCAATGTTTGCGGACGATGCCAAAATTATGAGAAGGATTAAAACAGAAGAGGACTGTTTGAGGCTTCAAGAAGACCTAGACAAGCTGAAGGAATGGTCGAACAAATGGTTGTTAGAGTTTAACCCAACCAAATGTAATGTAATGAAGATAGTGTAGGAGCAGGAGGCCAGATACAAGGTATCATCTGGGAGAGGAAATTCTTCAGGAGTCAGAGAAGAAAAAGACTTGGGGGTTGATATCACGCCAGACCTGTCTCCTGCAGCACATATCAAGGGATAACATCAGCGGCATATGCCAGGCTGGCCAACATACGAACGGCATTCAGAAACTTGTGTAAAGAATCATTCAGAACTTTGTATACCACATATGTCAGGCCAATCCTGGAGTATGCAGCCCCAGCATGGAGTCCATATCTAGTCAAGGATAAGACTAAACTGGAAAAGGTTCAAAGGTTTGCCACCAGACTAGTACCCGAGCTGAGAGGTATGAGCTACGAGGAGAGACTACGGGAATTAAACTCACTTCGCTGGAAGACAGAAGAGTTAGGGGGGAACATGATCACCACATTCAAGATTCTGAAGGGAATTGATAGGGTAGATAAAGACAGGCTATTTAACACAGGGGCACACGCACAAGGGGACACAGGTGGAAACTGAGTGCCCAAATGAGCCACAGAGATATTAGAAAGAACTTTTTTAGTGTCAGAGTGGTTGACAAATGGAATGCATTAGGAAGTGATGTGGTGGAGGCTGACTCCATACACAGTTTCAAGTATAGATATGATAGAGCCCAATAGACTCAGGAATCTGTACACCTGTTGATTGATGGTTGAGAGGCGGGACCAAAGAGCCAGAGCTCATCCCCCGCAAACACAACTAGGTGAGTACAACTAGGTGAGTACATAGGGAACGTCAGAGTGAGAATCATAAGAATAAGGCAGACAAGGAGAGCAGTGTTGAGAGTATACACGCTAACGTAAAGCTTTGCGTCCCCACTTCGTCCCATTTTGTGACAAAAAGTTTCCTAGATACTTACGAATATGCATAGGTGTAACCCGCCTAATTCACATCACCTCGAGATGATGGTTCTCTTTAATCTTCAGCAGAGCGTCGGACTCCCGTCTCGTGAGGTTATGTTTGATGCTGTTTGAAATGGTTTTCTCAAATTCTCTGCAAAGCGACTCCGCTTGGTAGTGGAGTCCTGATATTTTTACCCAAGGATCCATTTCCACCCAAGCAGGGTGCATATTTCTGTAGGGTATGGAGGGAGTGCTATGGCTTCTTCACAAGGCATGGGGTTCTTCGCAATTTACCACAGCTGCCTCCTGAGCTCTTCGAACAATTCTCATAAGTCGGTTATCGATTTCCCCCTCATTATTCACCTGGTTGGACCCTTTACAAAGGTTGCATATTTTATTGCAGAAGGAATTTCTGCCGTAGACTGAAACAAAAAATACATCATAATCAATGCCAGCATCAACACAGATAACAAAAACAGTTAGAATAACAACAATGAAAGTATTGAAAAAATCAACAGTAGCAATACTAGCAATGACGACAACAACATCAATTACAAGAACAACAACCATGACCACGAAAGCAAGAACAACAGTGAGTGTAAAAGCAACACCAGTGATGGCAACAGCAACAGCAACAAGGCAGAATGTTGATGATAGTATAAAAAGATAAACAAAGACAGCCAAGTCGATGTATAATAATGCCAATTGAAGCAATAATTACAAAAACAACAATGACTAAAACAAAAAAGCCAGCAACAACAATACCATCTTCAGTGACGAGAAGAACAGTGACAGCAACAACAGTGACGACAGTAATAACAGTGACAACAACAACCGTAAAAGCTACAATGTCAACAACAATTACAGCAGCAACAACAATAACAGCTACAATGACAACAACAAAAATTACAGCAAAACAATAACGGCTACAATGATAACAACAACAGTGACAGCAACAACAATAACAGCTACAATGACAACAGCAATAATGACAGAAACACCAATAACAGCTACATTGAAAACAACAACAGTGACAGTAGCAACAATTAGATCTACAGTGGCAACAGGTACAGTGACAGCAACAACAATAACAGCTACAATGAGAAGAATAGTGACAGCAACAACAATAACAGCTGCGTGAAAATAACGGTGAAAGACACAACAATTACAATAACAACAACAACAGTGACAGCAACAACAATCACAGCTAAAATGCAAACATAATGATGCAGTGCAACAATAACAGTGGCAGCAAAAACAATAACAGCTGCAATGACAACAACAACAACAACAACAGTGATTACAAGAACTACAATGACAACAACATTGACAACTATAATAACTGCTCCATAGGCAACAACAACAGTGACAACATCAACAGTGACAGCAACAACAATAACAGAAACGGTGACAACAGCAACAATTACATCAACAATAACAACTACAATTTTACAGTGTTACAGTTACAATGACAGCAACAGTGACTGCAACAACAATAACAACAACAACATTGTCAACAACAACAATAACAGATACAGTGACATCAACAGAGACAGCAACAACAACATTGCCAGCACCAGAAATACATCTGCAGTGAAGACAACAACAGCAATACAATCTTCAGTGACGACTACAAGTACAATATCAATATCTTCTTCAGTGACAACAACAACAACAACAATACTGTCTTCAGTGACGACAACAACAACAACAATACTGTCTTCAGTGACGACAACAACAACAACAATACTGTCTTCAGTGACGACAACAACAACAACAATACTGTCTTCAGTGACGGCAACAACGATAATAATACCTTCTTCTGTGACGACAAAAACAACAACAATAATACTGTCTTCAGTGATGAAAACAAAAACAACAACAATACTGTCTTCAGAGACAACAAGAACAATATCGTCTTCAATGACGACAACAACAACAACAATATCGTCTTATGACGACAACAACACAACAAAACCGTTTTCAGTAACGACAACAACAATACTTCTTATACTGTCTACTGTCTTCTTATATTGTCTACTGTCTTCTTATACTGTCTACTGTCTTCTTATACTGTCAACAATACTGTCTTCAATGGCGACAACAAAAACAATTTCGTCTTCAATGACGATAGCAAGAACAATAACGTCTTCAGTGACGACAACAAAAACAATACCATCTTCAGTGACGACAACAGTTACAATGACAGCAGCAAAGACAGTAACAACAAAACAGCGTCAGAAAATGTTGCATGTTGTTAGAGGGCCACCTGTCACATAGTTGCTTCTGATGTATAACACTTTACGCCTCAGAATACCTTATATGCCACTCATGTGTGTCATTCAGTATTCACCTCAGAATTAGGGCTCGATTCGCCGGTCATCAGTATACGACTTGGTATATGTTAGACAACATGGCATTCCACCGAATCCACGGAGAATTTTGGTGCATCTACTGCAGCCACTCCAAAGTTTACATATAACCTCCAACACTCAGGTGTAGGTAAAGTAGTTCATCAACTGTTCACTCCAGCTTCAAATACACACAGTATTCAGTAGGTTACCTTAAGTTGTGGTACTGGGGCTAAGGTGCGCGGCTGGGAGTTCCTTGAACACTAAATCGAGTCAACTCATTGCTCCAAAAGAATTTCTAAATATCAATGGTGTCCTATTTCCCACAATTGAATATATATATATATATATACTATATATATAATATATATATTATATATATATATATATATATATATATATATATATATATATATATATATATATTAAATTTATACGAAAAAAAATTTGAATCTATATAAAAGAGTCACATATATTTAGGTAAGTAATACATTAATATACTATCAAAAGTAGAACCAGAGTAATGAAGTAGAAAATCAGCTTTGATCTTTCAACACCAGGTATACGTTTGTGATGCCTCCTGACAATCAGTGGGGCCTCCAGCTGGAGAACGGGACCTGGATTGGCACGATTGGCATAGCAAGCAGAGAGGTAAGTTCAGGATTATGTCAATGTGACTCACTTGAGAAAAAAAAATATATATATATATATGAATATATATAATATATATATATATATATATATATATAATATATATATATATATATATATATATATATATATATATATATGTCGTACCTAGTAGCCAGAACACACTTCTCGGCCTACTATGCAAGGCCCGATTTGCCTAAAAGGCCGAGTGGTTTTCTTTATTTTGAATAAATTGTTTCCAATTAGTTTATTTGAATTATTATTATTATATTATTAGGAACATAAATTATTGACTTAATTGTGTTAGTTTAGGTTAAGATAAGATAGGTTAGGTTAGGTTAGGTAGGGTTCGTTAGGTTCGGTCTTATATCTAAGTTAGTTTTAACTCAAATTTAAAAACAATTATCTCATACATAATGAAATGGACAGCTTTATCAATTCATAAGAAAAAAATATTGAAAAATATATAATTCATGAAAAATTGGCTTATTAGGCAAATCGGGCTTTGCATAGTAGGCCGAGTACGACGTTCTGGCTACTAGGTACAAATACATATATATATATGCGAACAAGCCTGAATGGTCCCCAGGACTATATGCGAATGAAAACTCACACCCCAGAATATATATATATATATATATATATATATATATATATATATATATATATATATATATATATAATTATATATATATATATATATGTCGTACCTAGTAGCCAGAACGCACTTCTCAGCCTACTATGCAAGGCCCGATTTGCCTAATAGGCCAAGTTTTCATGAATTAATTGTTTTTCGACTACCTAACCTACCTAACCTAACCTAACCTAACTTTTTCGGCTACCTAACCAAACCTAACCTATAAAGATAGGATACGTTAGGTTAGGTAGGGTTGGTTAGGTTCGGTCATATATCAACATTAATTTTAAGTCCAATAAAAAAAAATTGACCTCATACATAATGAAATGGGTAGCTTTATCATTTCATAAGAAAAAATTAGAGAAAATATATTAATTCAGGAAAACTTGGCTTATTAGGCAAATCGGGCCTTGCATAGTAGGCCAAAATGTGAGTTCTGGCTACTAGGTACGACATATATATATATATATATTAGTATATATATATATATATATATATATATACATATATATATATATATATATATATATATATATATATATATATATATATATATATATATATTAGTATATTTTGGTAGCAGTCTTTCCTGTAGACATATGTTATTAAATATGACCGAAAAAGTAAGATTAATAATTCTAACACGAATTTTCTCCATTTTCCTTATGTTTCTCTTTACTGGTGACGGTAAATGAAAAATCAATTCTCCAAAATTCATTTTATTTCTAGTCTGACGCGACACTTGAGCGCGTTTCGTAAAACTTATTACATTTTCAAAGACTTTAGTTTATCCATACACAATCTTATGACTGAAACAGCATTAGCTCTTATACCTGCATTTGGGTGAGGTGATGTAATACAATAGTGGGGTGAAAAACAAACTTTCAACAAAACACAGAACACGGAACAATGGGTATAGATTTGCAGAAGTTGGGTAACAGATAGAACTGCAGAAGGCCTATTTGCAGAAGTTGGGTAAAAGATAGAACTGCAGAAGGCCTATTGGCCCATATTTCTTGATGTTTCTATATTGGAGCGGAGTCTTGAAGTGGGTAGAATATAGTTGTGCGTTAATTGGCTGTTGATTGCTGGTGTTGACTTCTTGATGTGTAGTGCCTTGCAGATGTCAAGCCGCCTGCTGTCGCTGTATCTATCAATGATTTCTGTGTGTTTGCTAAGATTTCCCTGATGATGGTTTGGTTGTGGAAGAGAATATATGTTCCTTAATGGAGCCCTGTTGCTTATGCATCGTCAAACGCCTGGAAAGAGATGTTGTTGTCTTGCCTATATAATGAGTTTTTTGGGGCTTACAGTCCCCAAGAGGGCATTTGAAGGCATAGACGACGTTTGTCTCTTTTAGAGCGTTCTGCTTCGTGTCTGGAGAGTTTCTCATGAGTAGGCTGGCCGTTTTTTTGGTTTTATAGTAAATCGTTAGTTGTATCTTCTGATTTTTGTCTGTAGGGATAACATTTTATTAACAATATCTTCAGGACCCTTTCCTCCGTTTTATGAGCTGTGGAGAAGAAGTTTCTGTAAAATAGTCTAATAGGGGTATAGGTGTTGTATTAGTTGTCTCTTCAGAGGTTGCATGGCGTTTCACTTTCCTTCTTATGATGTCTTCAATGAAACCATTGGAGAAGCCGTTGTTGACTAGGACCTGCCTTACCCTACAGAGTTCTTCGTCGACTTGCTTCCATTCTGAGCTGTGGCTGAGAGCACGGTCGACATAAGCGTTAACAACACTCTTCTTGTACCTGTCTGGGCAGTCACTGTTGGCTTTAGGCACATTCCTATGTTTGTTTCCTTAGTGTAGACTGCAGTGTGGAAACTCCGCTCTTTTCCATGACTGTTACATCTAAAAGGGCAGCTTCCCATCCTTCTCCATCTCGTAAGTGAAACGCAACACAGAATTCTGCTCAAACGCCTCTTTCAGCTCCTGCAGATGTCTGACATCAGGTACCTGTGTAAAAATGTCGTCAACATACCTGCAGTATATGGCCAGTTTCAAGTTCAAGTCGACTAAGACTTTTTCTCGATAGTACCCATGTAGAAGTTCGCAAACAGGACACCTAGGGGAGAACCCATGGCAACCCATCTACTTGCTTATACATGTGCCCATCCGAGCTCAAGAAGGGTGCCTCCTTAGTACAAGCTTGGAGTAGTTTCCTCAGGATATTTTCTGGCATGTCAAGAGGAGTACAGGCCGGATCACGATACACTCGGTCCACTATCATCCCGATTGTTTCATCCACAGGCACGTTGGTAGACAGGGATTCTACGTCCAACGAGGCTCTTATCCCTGTGGCCTGTGTTCCCCGCAGTAAGTCAACAAATTCCTTCGGGGACTTCAGGCTGAAGGCGCAAGGGACATAAGGAGATAGTAAGCCGTTGAGTCGTTTCGCCAGTCTGTACGTGGGTGTGGGTATCTGGCTGATGATTGGCCAAAGTGGGTTTCCAGGCTTATGTGTCTTGACGTTTCCATACGCATATCCAGGTTTATATTCCCCAATAATCTTTGGCAGGTGAAGTCCAGATTTCTTGGCATTCACATTTTCGATCAATTTGTTGACCTTTGCTTTCAATTCGGCTGTAGTGTCCTTCGTTACCCTTTGGAATTTAGTTTGGTCAGAGAGTATGAGGTTCATTTTCGCCAGATATTCGTCTTTCATAAGGATGACGTATATTGGCGACTTGTCGCCTCTCCTGGCAACTATTTCCTTGTTCTCACGAAGGCTCTTAGCTGCCGCTTTGAGCTCGGGGGTCAGTATGGTGCTCCTGTAGTTGCCTCGATTCTTTCCTCCTTCTGCAATAAGTTCTGCTTGTAAGGTGCCGCCAATATACGTCATCCTTAGGAAAGACGAATATCTGGCGAAAATGAGCCTCATACTCTCTGACCAAACTAAATTCCAATGAGTAACGAAGGACCCTACAGCCGAATTAAAAACAAAGTTCAACAAATTGATTGAAACTGTTAATGCCAAGATATCTGGACTCCACCTGCCAAAGATTATTGAGGAATATAAACCTGGATATGCGTATGGAAATGTCAAGACACATAAGCCTGGAAACCCACTTCGGCCAATCATCAGCCAGATACCCACACCCACGTACAGACTGGCGAAATGACTCAACGGCTTACTAACTCCTTATGTCCCTTGCGCCTTCAGCCTGAAGTCCCCGAAGGAATTTGTTGACTTACTGCGGGGAACACGGGCAACAGGGATATGAGCCTCGTTAGACGTAGAATCACTGTTCACTAACGTACCTGTGGAGGAAACAATCGGGATGATAGTGGACCGAGTGTATCGTGATCCGGCCTGTATTCCTCTTGACATACCAGAAAATATCCTGAGGAAGCTACTCCAAGCTTGTACTAAAGAGGCACCCTTCTTGAGCCCGGATGGGCACATGTATAAGCAAGTAGACGGGGTCGCCATGGGTTCTCCCCTAGGTGTCCTGTTTGCGAACTTTTACATGGGTACTATCGAGAAAAAAGTCTTAGTCGACATGAACTTGAAACCGGCCATATACTGCAGGTATGTTGACGACATTTTTACACAGGTACCTGATGTCAGACATCTGCAGAAGCTGAAGGAGGCATTTGAGCAGAATTCTGTGTTGCGTTTCACTTACGAGATGGAGAAGGATGGGAAGCTGCCCTTTCTAGATGTAACAGTCATGGAAAGGAGCGGAGGTTTCCACACTGCAGTCTACACTAAGGAAACAAACATAGGAATGTGCCTAAATGCCAACAGTGACTGCCCAGACAGGTACAGGAGGAGTGTTGTTAACGCTTATGTCGACCGTGCTCTCAGCCACAGCTCAGAATGGAAGCAAGTCGACGAAGAACTCTGTAGGGTAAGGCAGGTCTTAGTCAACAACGGCTTCTCCAATGGTTTCATTGAAGACATCATAAGAAGGAAAGTGAAACGCCATGCAACCTCTGAAGAGACAACTAATACAACACCTATACCCCTATTAGACTATTTTACAGGAACTTCTTTTCCACAGCTCATAAAACGGAGGAAAGGGTCCTGAAAGATATTGTTAATAGAAGTGTTATCCCTACAGACATAAATCATAAGATACAACTAACGATTTACTATAAAACCAAGAAAACGGCCAGCCTACTCATGAGAAACTCTCCAGACACGGAGCAGAACGCTCTAAAAGAGACAAACGTCGTCTATGCCTTCAAATGCCCACTTGGGGACTGTAAGCCTCAAAAAACTCAGTATATAGGCAAGACAACAACATCTCTTTCCAGGCGTTTAACGATGCATAAGCAACAAGGCTCCATTAAGGAACATATATTCTCTTCCCACAACCAAACCATCACCAGAGAAATCTTAGCAAACAACACAGAAATCATTGATAGATACAGCGACAGCAGGCGGCTTGACATCTGCGAGGCACTACACATCAAGAAGTCAACACCAGCAATCAACAGCCAATTAACGCACAACTATATTCTACCCACTTCAAGACTCCGCTCCAATATAGAAACATTAAGAAATATGGGCCAATAGGCCTTCTGCAGTTCTGTCTTTACCCAACTTCTATCTATACCAGGGGTGGGCAACCTTTTTGAGAATGCGTGCCAAAATCAGCCAAGTCTCTGACACAAACTTTTTCCACGTGCCAACCATTTTTTTAGAACATATTTGGTATCTCTTAAGAACTTTTTAAACGAAAAAATAATAAATTACCTCAGTGCAGTAAAACATAGTATAAAAAAAAACAGAAACAAAATTATTTAACCTTCAGAAGTACATTTCAACAGCCTTTAAGCTTTTGTAACTTTAATAGAATAACAACAGATAAAAAACTTGTTGACTCCTTTTATATACTGTCAGTGAGACTTCTGCTGCTGCATAACTGATGACAGAGATTTTACATCGGGTTTATATTTAGTAACATTGAGAGATATGCATGCAGCGCTAGTTTCATCTGTCATGCTACTCCTGTTACGAGACTTAACAAAGTTCATAATTGAGAACAAAGATTCGCAAGCATTTGTAGACGAAAACATGGTTAGCAATGCTGTTGCAAGGTTTTTTAAACAGACATAATTTTCTGGAATAGTATTCAAAGTCCTTAATACTTCGTTTTCCGCATTTCTCTTTGTTACTTTCATCTCTAATCTCTCTTTCAATATTTTCCAAGTCAACTCTACGGTCAACAAATTTCTGCTTCCAAATTGAGCTACTCTGAAATTCAATCAACCGCATCTCAAATTCATCCATGTCTATCCATGAATACATTTGCAAGTTTAGTTCATCCATTTTGATGCTGTCTGGAAACTTGATGAACTTTACTGTGTCTTCCAGTTCTCTGAATTTGGCAAATCTTGTAGAGAACTGCCAAACTGTTGACTCGATAATGTTTACAAACAGCTTTTGAAGACATTTGTGTCTGTTCTGTCATCTTTTAGATCACTGATGTACCTCTTTAGGTTTGGAAAGTATCTAAATCTCTCATTATCTACATCCCTCTTAAATACTTTAAGCTTCATTTCAAAAGCTTTATGTAACAAAACATAACATCAAGTGTCTTACCAGAGCCCTGTAACTTAATATTCAATTCATTTAAATGTTCACAAAAATCTGCAAAAAACATGAGTTTACAAACCCACACAATGTCAGAAAATTCATGGTATGACACTTATTGGTCGTTCAAATAGAGCTTTATCTCATCTAAGCATTCAATAAATAGTTTCAGAACCAAGCCTCTGCTAAGCCAACGAACATGGTTGTATATTTCAGTCCTTTATACACAGATTCTACCTCATCCAGTAGAGTTTGAAATTGTCTTATATTTAAAAGCCGACCGCAAATGTAATTAACAACCTTGGTAACTGTTTGCATCATTTCTTGCAGTTCCTTTAGGCCAGCTTTTGCACATAAAGCCTCCTCATATGATGCAATGGAAGCCAATCAGTGGATGACCAACACTTTTGCAAACAGATTTACACAATCCTGCCTTCTCACCAGTCATGGTTGGGGCACATCTGTTGTGACGGATACTACTTTTGAAATGTCAATTTGCCGAGTAGAGAATTCGTTCACACAACTGTTTTACATATTTCAGCCCCGGTAGTACGC
>WNGS01014618.1:0-12884 GCA_020271785.1 Procambarus virginalis
AAGAAAGTAGTCTCCGCACTAATCCTTAATTAACCAAGTATTTCTTTTCTCAAAATTACAACTTAAATACCGACGTGTAGTTTGCGTATCACTTGAACTGAATATACCACTCGCAAGACACTTAGACACTTGGTTGAGCGCAAACAATTACTGAGCGCTGCCTCACTGAGCGCTGAGAACCGCTAGAAGAAAAAAAAAATCAGAGTCCCAACGCTAATTCGCTTAAATGACCAAAAATCGACTTTTGGTCTCTCAACGTTCTAACTTGGATCACTGTAATCGCACACTGGAATTAACACTGACGACCCAATGATCGTATGGCTAGACACAAAATTAGAATTTATTCCCAAAAACTGAGATTTTCCAAGCGACTTTGAAATATATCATCACAACAATTTTCAACGATTTCACTGAATTAACGAATACACGAATCCACTTTAATGCACTGCACTTCACTTCACTTGCAAACAGTGGACCACTCACCTTGGTAATTCTCCCAGAGAATTTATACTGCATACATGTACACAACTCAGATATAAAAGAAATATAAAACAAATACTTAGAAAATAATAACACTTATATACGAAAATTACCTAACAAGGGGAATACTTAACTAACGAAGGGACGCTTAACCTGAAAGGGAACTTAATATACAGGGAACTTAATGTAGTACTTAAGGAGATCTCGATTTAACCTATAACCGTCCCGTCCCGGCCCGCCCTGTCGCTTTTACCAACATTCACCAATATCCCGACAGTACCAAATAAATCCTGTCCTTTGCGGTCAACGGTTAGACTAGATAGCGGAACAACCGACGGATCTAACTGTCCGACACCACCGTAATTCCGTTGCTAGACAATCTACTACGCCATCCCTCAGTAACTCTCGGCACCTTCATGGTTGTACCGTAGAAAGCTAGCGATTGGGTCGCCTAACACGCCCTCGGGGATAAATAATTAGCGTCCTAATACTTCCCCGCTCAGACAATTCGAAACCTAGAATTGTTGTTGCAAAACCACCATGCAACACCCTTGTCCGTAGTTGCAGAAGGTCGAGAAAAAGTACCCTGTCCAACTACCCAAGGCGGCCTCCACACTTAACTGCCTGCTAGCGCACTTAAGTGCCTGTAAACTACCTTACCAGCCTCTCAAGACCCTAGAATCGCCTACTCTATGCGAATCGCACCACATAGGATTACCGTCGACTCTATCTCATGGGCCCCGGCTGCACTCTCACCACACAGCATAACCGAACGGACAGACGCGTGAGGCTTCAATAATCGTCAAGAAATTATTGAAACACCGCTGCTACCATTGTAATGTCTACAGCCATTTGGCTGCTCTACCCTTGTAATGCCTACCATAGTAATGGTAATATTTCCGTTGTAACGTTGACTAAACCATTGAAACATTATTAAATCATTTATTGTAATATCTCTGTCCACACTTAATAACCAGCAAACACTAATAACGGACCAGTATGACCCCTCGCTGGACTGTCACGAATATAAGCTGAATATTAAATGAGGAATATCACAAGGAAAGGGATTATTAATCTTACCCTTTCCTTTCACTGCCACCACCTTCCAAAGGAATGAATGTGTCTATAATTATCGGTCCCCAGGAAGGAAGGGACTCGATAATCAGGGAACTCAACGGACCAGTGATTGAAATTGAATGGATTACTTTAGTCTTATTGAACTGAACGGGGGAGGCTCTCGCTTTACTTTATTATTCCTAAGAATGGAGAAACACAGGGAAGTTCTAACACAGCACATGAAAATCGCATGAATACCATATATTAACACCAGGGGACAGATAACTCACCAAGATGAAATTAACAATTATTTTATTATTGTAACTGTATATTTAAATCACAATTGACATATAGCCTACTCTAATAACATCTACCAAAATAAAAGAGGCAATGAAAATGCAATCACCAATATGCAAGAAACGTAGGAGCACACTACCTTCAATCGCACAATTTGCCAAGATGTTGATGGCGGCCCTCAGCCCCTTTGGACGCGGGCTGGCTTGCCCTCCAGTCCCGAAAAACTCCCAAGACACACTAAATGAAATTTTGTTTTACCAGCTTATTGCTGGGAAGGATTACACCTCCCACCATCTAATCCAGCCCCAGGGCTCCACCCATTATTTTGGCATGGCCAACCATTTTACACTTAGGCCTGAGGTCTGGCTCTCTAGGGCCAATAAGGACTTGGCCCTTATCTCCCGCCAATCATCTTCCCTGAGGTGCCGTGGAAGGCTACATGAATTCCTGAAGATTGAGTCAGTACTCCCCGGCTGTGCGATGGGAACAAGGTACCACTGTATTGGATTCCCGCAACTAGTGCACCTCCCAGCAATGTTTACCAAAACTGATAATTTATGTTCAGCCCGTCTCCAGCAAGATAAAGGGTAGGGACATTTGACTCGCCTGGTATGGGTAAGGGACCGTTGAGAGGGGAAAGAGAGGGAAAGAGAGGGAATGAGAGGGGGGAGAGGGGGATGGAGAGGGGAAACGAGTGGGGAGGATTGCGTGGGGACGCAAGGTATCACAGAGGTCGGCCTCAGGTCAACTCCTTGGACCTTGACAAATGGCTACAGGGGGGGGTGAAGGGGGAAGACGAATGACGGGTAAGGGGAGGGGAGAAAGGGGGAAGGGAAGAAGGAAGGAGGGGAGAAGGAAGGAGGGGAGAGGGGGAAGGGAGAACCAATGATCTGAGCACCAGATCATTACACAACGTTCTCGTTCCAATCTGCATCTCTTCCTCTTTTTTCTTAGGGGGATGCTGTTTGTACATATTTCTAGTGCTACTGAGCTTATTTTTTCCAGGCACTGGTTCAGGTTCGCATTTCCTAGCTGTTCTTCCCAGTTTATTTCTGTGAAGTCCTGGTTTATTTGCTCCCAGTTTATCTGTTTATTATTGAAGTTGAATTTGCTGAAATCTCCTCCACCGGGAATCCGGACTGGTTTTGAAGGTCTATTCCCCATGGTTGTCATAACTTCAATTAAGTTGTGATCTGAGTAACAGGCATTTGTAATCATTATGTTCCTGATCAATTCATCATTATTAGTGAAAATGAGGTCCAGCGTGTTCTCCTTCCTGGTTGGTTCTACTATTTGCTGGTTTAAGGCAAACCTGTCGCACATCCGTAGCAGGTCATTTGCATGTGCCTGTTCATTAAGACTACTTCCTGGTATTCTTTCTGATATTACTGTATTAGCCAGGTGCTTCCATTTCAGGTGCCGTAGGTTGAAGTCCCCAAGCAGGATGATGTTCGGAGCTGGATTTGTGAGGTTTTCCAAGCAGTATTCTACTTTCATTAGTTGGTCTTTAAACTGCTGAGGGTTTGCCTCCGGTGACTTATATACAAGGACAATAACTACATTTAGAATCTCTATTTTGATTATCAGCACTTCCACCATATCATTTGAGGTGTTTAGCAGCTCAGTACAGATGAGTGTGTCTTTGATGTATAGGCTGACCCCACCCTGAAGCCGGTGTTTCCTATCACATCTGAAAAGATTGTACTCTGAGATCCATATTTCACCATCATGGTAGTCCTTTGTGTGGGTTTCTGTTAGGGCTGCAAACACTGCATTTGCCTCATGAAGGAGACCATCTATAAAGTGAACTTTGTTGGATTTGCGTGTTTTTATACCTTGAATGTTGGCAAATATAAATGATGTTATCGTGGTAGTGGAAGCGCTGGATGCCTTACTTGGTGTTAATATCTGAGGCTCTGGTAAGGGGGCCACTGTGTTTGCGTCCAGGGTGTGTTGTTTTCGAAGTGATTCGTCCAGTTTCGGTAGTGGGGCGAGTGTTGTGTGGTGTAGTACCTGTGTGTTTGTTGGTAATGTGTATTCCAGACTTGTGGGTATCTCCCTTCCCCTCTGTAATCCTGTGGTGGTTCCATCTGACTGTTCCTCTCTCTTATATTTTCTGCTCTGTTTCTGCCTTCCTCTAAAAAATTGCTAGTAGTGTCATACTGATCTTCCCGTCTATAACGTTGTGTACCTCTCACGTGGAATTCCGGACACTGAAGATTGTAGCATTTTTTGTCCCTAATTGAAAATTGACATAATTTGGGGTGGAAGTATCTACACCCTGTTCCAAAACGGCATGTACCCCTCGCCAACATGTTCCTGCATTTTCGAGGATGCAGAAAATGGCATTTTATTCCTAATTTTCCATATTTGCATATTCCTTTAGCGTAGAATTTGCAAATGTGTTCCGGTTTTGCGTTTTTCAAGGTATTTATATCTGTGTCTGTCTTGTCTACCTCTTTATTGGAGCCATCTCCGCTTTTCGTCCCAATTCCTTCATTTATGCACTCTGTCTCACTGTTGCTCACATCGTTTATATTACCTGACTCTGCAATATTGCTGCTATTATGTACTACAATACCCTCTTCCTCCACATTACTGCTGCGGTTCTCTAAACTATCTGTTCCTGGGTTTTGGTCGTTAACCAATGTTGTCTTTTCCCAGTCTGCATATATCACTGGTAGCTTGTCTGTGAATGATAATCTCTGTGACTCGTGAATGTTTTTCATCAGTTTAGTTATGTTCTCTAACATTAATCTGTCATCTTTGCAGACCCAGTAAATTTCTTGCCTTTTTTTTTTTTTTTTTTATTTTTACATGCAAACATGCAAATTAAATACAATAAAAAAACAAAGAGAAACATAAAACAAAGAGACACAAAGAAAACCCATTCAGCCAGAATGGCCTACAGGGCAGCATATCAAATTACAAAACTCGAAAAGGCACTTAGAACACAGTACAAAGGATTAACAAATGCAGTACAAAGGATAAACAAAAGCAAAATAACAAAAACACAGTACAGTATAAACAAAACCATCGGTACACAACAAGAAAACAAAACACCGGCCTGAAGGACCAACACCCAAAATACAAGAACACATAAAAAAAATAAAACAATAACATGGCACAATGTACATGGCACAAGAACAATATAAACCAAAATTTCCGCACAAAAACCCCTCACGTAAGAGAGCAAACAGCATAGCCAGAAGGGCACATAATACAACAAAGTCAAAGAAACAGAATTCATGAAAAGGTATAGCCTAAATCACAAGAGACAGAGACCTCGGCCTGAAGGGCACACAATAAACATCACAAACCATACCAAAGTCCAAGACACACTCGATACACATAGCAAGCACTCAAACTATCAAGATTGCGCATACTTGTCCGGCCACTCCGCTGCCGGGAAAAGAATACAATACGCCTCCCACAGCACCAGGGCTTCGTTAAAAACAGGGTGAGGAAGCGTCGTCCGAGGATTGGGCATCGAAATCGGCACACCCTCAACAAACACCCGCTTCTGCGGAACCCAGATAGTCGAGGGGCACCACGGAACAGGCAGCACTCGGTCACGAAAGTGAATAACCACAGGGTTGGTCTTCTCATCATACGCCCTGCCGTTGGCCAAGATGAACGGGACGCGCTTCCCCTTACAGGTGCGGGCAACGGGCAGCGCACTGGTAACCTCGGCAGCCCCACAGGGCTCCGCAGCAACTACCGGACGGGACACCTGCAGGGGCCCCCCTCGCCGAACATCCTTCTTAAGTAACAACACCAGGTCGCGGCCTGCACCAGCACCCCCCTCACCAACATCCGGAGGAGCAACCACCCCCCACTGCGGGGAACCGCCGACAGAAGGAACTGGAGGTGAATCATACACACAATCCTTGGCATCAGCAGGTACATGGACGTCAGCGACCACCACCTCATCTCCCGAAGACCCATCGGCGTCGAAACTCTCCACATCAGCCCATGCAGTAGAAGAACGCCTGGACCGCTTGGGCACCGGGCGCACATCCTCAGAGCCGGAGGCGGACCCAGAACCACGGGCATCACAAGCTGCGCGGACCAACGCCCGTCTCATGACTGCAGCAGCCTCAACCGCAGGGGGAACCGGACCACACACAACCGGGGACCCCACATCCACGTCAGCACCCAGCACAGCCGTGATCCGAGGCGAGGAGGCATGGCCAGGCGCAGCAACTGAAGACAGGTGAACAGGCGGCAAGGAGGGCGCAGCATCAAGGCCCACAGGAGCAGCAGGGACAGGAGCAGGGACAGGAGCAGGAGGATCCATCGAGAACACCGCAACAGCCTGAGGAGGGCCGGCGACATCCGAGGGAACGTCAGGGGACGCCGAGGGAGCCGCAACAACAAGCTGGTCGGTCGCCGCATCCCCGGAGTCCTCGTCCAGGGGAAGCGGAGGGAAATCTTCTTCCCTAAAGAGGTTGACAGGGGCAACCGGAGCCGCATCGCACCCGGCAGCCTGATGCCCCATCAAGCCACACCGGAAACAGGTCCGAGGCTGTCGGGCATAGTACACCCGGATGTAGCACCCCAGAAGCCGGACCGAAGATGGAATATCCGACCGCAGGCGCATTCCCAAGGTGCGAATGTTAGTCCGCCTCCCGGCATACCTCCCAGAGGATATCGTGTTTACCCTCACACTTATGACTGGCCCAAACCGCTGGAAATAACGCCGCAGAAGATCCTCGGGAAACTCCAGGGGCGCCCCATGCACACTGACATAGGTCAGCGCACCACTCCGGTCTGATATGGAGACAGAGCCGGCACCCCCCGGCAACGACAACGAGCGTCCCTCGTAACGATCGAGGAAAGCACGGTACACCTCCTCCGTCACCAGCTTGATGACAACACGATGGGCAGTCACAAGCTCAATCCCGTCGACGTCCAGCACAGGGACATGAAGCAAGTCGCACAGAACCACTGCTACTTCCGGATATCCAGCTCGCCCAGTGAACTCCAGGCCCACGGAGTTCACGCGCTTAATAGAGGGCAGAGGACCACCCATGGTAAGTCCCACACCTGCCACGTCCGTACTCAACCAGCCAGGCAACAACACTGGGGAGGAGGGGGGGGGCAGCGACGCCCCGCCACCTGGCGACCAAACAGCCAATAACCCCAGCAGTCACGGAGGGACACGTCCGCACTCCACGGCTGCCCAGGGTCAACTCCTCCTTTTCGTCCCAATTCCTTCATTTATGCACTCTGTCTCACTGTTGCTCACATCGTTTATATTACCTGACTCTGCAATATTGCTGCTATTATGTACTACAATACCCTCTTCCTCCACATTACTGCTGCGGTTCTCTAAACTATCTGTTCCTGGGTTTTGGTCGTTAACCAATGTTGTCTTTTCCCAGTCTGCATATATCACTGGTAGCTTGTCTGTGAAAGATAATCTCTGTGACTCGGGAATGTTTTTCATCAGTTTAGTTATGTTCTCTAACATTAATCTGTCATCTTTGCAGACCCAGTAAATTTCTTGCCTTTTTGTGCATCCTGGAGATACTTCTGTACAGCCTAGGTGAAATCTCATGTTACAGATGCAACACGTTACGCCTACATTACGTTTTCCCAGTACTCCCGAGCACTCGCCACACCTCTTCATTGTCTGATGTATTGTGTTCAGCTTGTGTAGCTTGTGGTAATTAGACGGACCCTGAGTCTCTGGTGGTGTTGCGCAAAGAAAACCGAACCTTCGGTTAACGTTACGTTCCCTAACAGATTCTTCTGTAACGTTTGCAAGGGTCCACGAACTTTATGGCCAAAGACTAACTCAAAAGGAGAACAACCCAGTGAACTTTGTAACCCCTCTTGAGCAGCAAACAAAACATACGGCAAGTTCTCATCCCAGAAGGTGTGGGAACTCTCGCACGATGTCTTCAACATCTGCTTCAGAGTTAGATGGAACCGCTCAATTACCCCCTGACTCTGTGGATGGTATGGGCTGGAAACCTTATGAGTTATTCCATGGTCCTTACAGAATTGTTCAAAAACATCAGACTTAAAGTTAGTACCATTGTCAGTTTGCACGACCCGAGGCAGTCCAAAAGTAGAAAAAAATTGCAACATACGAGCAACAACAGTCTTTGCTAGGATGTTCCTTACAGCAAAAGACTCTGGGTAACGGGTAGTGATACACATCATCATGATTAGGTAAATATTACCAGACTTAGTTCTAGGTAATGGACCAACACAGTCCATTACCACATGAGAAAATGGTTTCTCCGGCATGACAATAGGCCTTAGAGGAGCTTTAGGTGGTGTCTGGTTTGGTTTCCCAACCAGTTGACAAGCAATACATGAATTACAAAATTTTGCCACATCGCTTTTCAGCTTGGGCCAGAAAAAATACTTTAAGATTTTGTGATAAGTAATATTAATACCTTGATGTCCCCCCATAGGATCTTCATGGGCAGCTGACAAAACTCTCTCCCTATAGCAGGTAGGCAACATAACCTGGTGGACTACCTCCCACTCATTTGACAAGGGAGCACTCTGTGGTCTCCATTTTCTCGTCAAAATCTGATCATTGTAGTAGTACCCAGTTGCTGCTTCTACAATTTCCTCCTTAGAGACGGCTACTTCGTGGCATTCTGCAAGACTAG
Organism: Procambarus virginalis; assembly: GCA_020271785.1. NCBI lineage: Eukaryota > Metazoa > Arthropoda > Malacostraca > Decapoda > Cambaridae > Procambarus > Procambarus virginalis. Next base: position 8,469 of record WNGS01014618.1, read on the forward strand.
GGTCAGCTTTCTGTAACTCACTCAAGGAGGCGTCCAGGCCTCGGTCAGATGCCATTGGCCAAGGCTCAACAGTGTTCTCCTCCACCTCCTCACTGCTCTCGGTAGGCGGCGGTGGCAGGCTCTCCACAATGTCCTCGGCCACGTCATCGAGTCGGGCCATGAATGTGTCCACAAGGTCTACTTGGCTTTCACAACTCGGAAAGTTCCTCGTGTCCTCGGGATTTACCACCTTGGCAAGCACAGGGCTGCCCTTACATTTAAGTCCCATAGACCTGGTCACCGCGCACGCAGGGTACACAACATTATCCTCTGCGGCGGGTAGATCCAGGGAAACCTTAAGGGTAGGCAACATAATAGGCAGTCTGGAGTCCCCTACCTTATCCCCTGCTAAATCATTACCCAATATTACATCAACATTAGGGAAAGGTAGGTACGAAGTGACTCCGACTGTACAAACACCCTTGTGGAAATCAGATTCCAGGGTAACCTTACGGAGGGGTACTGCTCGAGTATCACTAGTGACACCCTCGACCAGTACCACCTCTCCAGTGTCGAGAGTGTTGGCACCTTGCAATGCACTGTCTAAAATTAAAGACTGGATGGCACCAGTGTCTCGGAAGATCACTACGTCCTTCCAGGAAGAACCCTCAGACAAAAGTAGTCTCCTTTTCGATAAGAATGGGTCCAACCACTGCGGGTTGGAGGTCTTACTCTCTAACCCTTCAGAAGGCCTCAAGCCCTGTGTCACAACAAGAGCATTGGGTCTTTTTTCTGGGTACAGTTGCCAACAACGGCTAGTAATGTGGTTTGGACGTTTATAGTGATCACAGATATGTCGGGGAGCAGAGACATTACTAACAGGTTTGCCCTTCGGTTCACACTTAGGTGCCGTGGGGCTAGACAATTTAACAGAGTTAGTTATGTATGAAACAGAAGGTGCATTAGTTAAAGGGTTAGAATGAGCTGGTCTGGACTGGCTGTGGGTATAAGTTTTGTTATTCTGTGTGGTATAATTATTTTTATTGGGCCTTTTGCCTGCCAACTGGTAGTTTTCTGCCATCTTGGCCAAATCCACTATTTTAGAATCTACCTCTATCCTTCCTCTAATGTAATGTGCTACATTCTCTGGCATATTATCTATAAAGTGTTCCACTAAAATTAAATTCTTAAGTGCCTCGTATGTTTCGGCTTTAGCCGAGTGTAGTAATTGTGGTAAGACAAACAATCTTCGTCCTCATGGTTTTATTCTCTGCCAGTAACAACAACAAAACAATTATCAGGTACATGAAATATTATTAACAAGATCATAAACAAAAGAGCATCTGCTCCAAACATGCTACCTCCAACATCTGTAGTACTCAATCCCAACATTCTTCCCCTTTTAAATAAACTCTATCCCTACAGATTAAGTCTATCAGGCGGTCGTATGACTCTCCCTGATTTTCTCAACTGGGAGTCCTGACCTGTTACTTCTGGGAAACATTCTTCGGAATTACTCCTTGTAGAGTCCCTAGGGTTAACTGTATCCCCATTACCCTCTGCTGCCCCTTGCTCTGCCTCCCGGTCTCCTGTAGGTGCTGCTATCCCTTCAATATTAGGATGGATATCACTAGTTGCCCCACCCCCACCTGAAGGGTCTTCAAAATTCCCTGTGAACCTTGGCATGAGCTGATCGGCATGCCTTTTCCAATTAATGTTCCCAAAACTCTGCACTTGCACAGTGAAATTCCTGCGGCCCAGGGCTTCCCTAATTTTTCCTTCCACCCAGGGCTTTCCACTTCCAAAATTCCTTGCATATATACTGCATCCCACTCATTAAACAACAATTTCTCTCCCTGAGCCAACTGACTGGCTAAGCTAGTTACCGATTTCTCTTTATCGGGATCTGTCTTTACTGCTTCCATGTGCACTTTAAAGTGCCTATTAAACAATAATTCAGAAGGAGATTTACCAGTAGTAGAATGAACAGTTGTCCTTTGATTATATAAAAATCTACAAAGCCTTGTATTAATAGTACCTTCTGTAAACCGCTTTAACCCTTCATTCATGGATCTCACTGCTCTCTCTGCTAGACCATTTGAAGAAGGATTATAGGGGGCAGGTGTTACATGTTTAATACCATTTTTTCGAAAAAAATCCTCCATTTCCACAGAATCAAAATAAAGAGCATTGTCTGAGACAATTATGTCTGGCAATCCAAAATTACAAAATGTTTTCCTTAGTAATTCACAAGTTACAGATGATGTGGTGGAATTACACACATGCACATCCAGAAATTTGGTGTATGAGTACTCCACCACCGCTAGGTAATATTTGTTATCCATAGGTCCCGCATAATCTACATGAAGTCTGGACCAAGGTTTCCAGTGCATGGCCAAGAAAGTACAGGGGCCTGGGGTTTCTGATAATTCTTAAAGCAAATATGACATTTTTTTGTTACCTCAGCAATATCCTGGTCTATTTTTGGCCACCAAACCCAACTTCTAGCTTCTGCTTTCATAGTATTTATGCCATTATGGCGTACATGCAGCTGTTCCAAAATCTTACATCTCAGTTCCCCAGGCACCACCACTCTATTCCTATACAAGAGTACATCCTGATGAATACTAAGGTCAGCCTTCGTTGCAGCATACTCTGCCAATAATAAATTATCATTCCAACAATATTTAACATATTTCATCAACAGACTTAATTTGGGATCTCTGCCAGTTGCCTTCCTAATAGTCTGGAATGAAATATCCTCAAGACATAGATTCCACCAGGTTAACATACTTCACTGGAATACTGGAATTTAATTCTTCTGTCACAGGCAATCTATTTAATGCTTCAGCTACTACATTATCCTTGCCTGGCTTAAACTCTAAATCATACTCAAACTGCAAGAGTAGTAATGCCCATCTTTGAATTCTAGCATTGGCATTAACTGGAATCTGCTTACCTCTGCCAAACAATCCTAGCAGGGGTTTATGGTCTGTTCTAGCAAGAAATTTCCTCCCCAGCAGAAAATACCTCAGTTTTTTACAGCATATACCAAAGCTAAGGCTTCTTTATCTAACTGAGAATAATTTTGTTCCGCAGGAGATAATTTCTTGCTAGCAAAATATACTACTTTATCCTGACCATCTACTTCCTGTAATAATACACAACCCACTCCTACTGGGGAAGCATCTACCTCCCGTTTTAATGGGAGTCTACCTGTAAAATTAGTGAGCACTGGAGAATTGATCATCTCATGCTTAATATTCCTGAATGCATTTTCCTCTCTTGCTGCCCACTTAAATCTAGCCCCTTTTTTTAACAATTCATACAAGGGTGCTAATTTTGTTGAAAAGTTCTTCACGAACTTACAAAAATATGTAACCATTTCAATAAAAGACTGTACTTCCCCAACTGATGTTAGGGCTGGGGCATCTATTATAGCAGCTACGTTTTTGTGAGAAGGAGTAAAGCCCTTACCTGAAATATGGTACTCCAGGTATTCAATGGCCTTGGTCTTCAACGTTGTTTTTCCCTTATTAATCTTCACATTGTGCTTTTGCAAAATATTCAAAACTTGTTCTAATCTAGCATCATGCACTTCCCCATTCTCTTCACATACAATAATGTCATCTAAAAAACTAGCCACACCTTCAATGTTAACTAACAACTGGGACATGAATCTATGAAAAATTGCTGGAGACGAGGAGAGTCCAAAAGGAAGTCTTTTATACTTAAATAACCCCTTGTGGGTATTAATCATTAACAATTTCTGGCTCTCCTCCTCTATAGGAATTTGCAAGTAAGCATCTTTCAGGTCAATCTTAGAAAAAATTGCCCCCCTTGCAGACCACTGACACCAACTCATCTATTTATTTATTTATTTATTTATTTATTTATTTATTTATTTATTTATTTATTCATATACAAGAAGGTACATTGGGAATGTGAGAATATATAATATGGTAAATACAATCTTGTAAAGCCACTAGTACGTGCAGCGTTTCGGGCAGGTCCTTAATCTAAGAAAATTTTAAGTAGGTAAATACTTGCAAATTTATATAAAAAAAATGATAACAGTTACATGGCAAGAAAAAAAAAAGATGAGAGAAAATTGTAGGTACAGTATATTAAAGCACTTAGGTAGCTAAGATTGTTTGCAATGACTGCTTGAATGGTAGTTGACAAAATTGGTAGGCACAATACAGCATATGGCTAGCACATAAAAGAAGACGCAATGAACACAATGATAAGGTTTTTGGGTTAAATACTAAGAATTAGGAGATTGGTAACACTAGGTACAGAGCAAATTTAAAGCTCATTGTAGGAACTAAGACGATGAAATTTAATACTTTTGGTTTTGCTTTTAAATAAGGCAAAAGTTTTACAGTTTTTCATTCACTAGGGAGTGAGTTACATAGACTAGGTCCCTTAATTTGC
>WNGS01014619.1:0-13310 GCA_020271785.1 Procambarus virginalis
CTAGGAAGCGAACTTTTTTTGTGTGTCCTCTTAATGTTCATTCTTAGTATAAAATCAGATATGTAACTGTATAACCTTGCATAATAAAGTGTACCCATAAAAAAGGGGGGTGGTAGGAGAAGCGAACACTTTCTGTATTCAGAGTTAAATGGCAAGTTTTTCCCTGAATGCTCTGTGTTCCCTTCTCTGAGGCTGTGGTCCCTATAATTGCACCAGAGATGGTACCCCATATATATTATATATATATATATACTGAAAACTCACACCATAGAAGTGACTCGAACCCTACCCCAGAGAGCATAACGCAATGGTATGTACAGGGATGCCTTAAACCACTTGCATCACGACCGGACAAAAGGAAGTGGTTCAAGTGGTTTAAGGCATCCCTGTACATACCAGTTGCGTTGCTCCTGGAGTATGGGTTCGAGTCACTTCTGGGGTGTGAGTTTTCAGTTGTATCTAGTCCTGGGGACCATTCAGGCTTTTGCATTTGTGTTCCTCACGTGTTGCCCCAAAAAGAGGTGATTTGATAAAATGCTATGCCCAAGATAACCATCCAGGTGCCGGCGGGGAAGTGGTTCATATAGCTCAGGCTATCACTTCCTTTGTCCGGTCGTGATGGTCAAGTGGTTTAAGGCATCCCTGTACATACCAGTTGCGTTGCTCCTGGGAGTATGGGTTCGAGTCACTTCTGGGGTGTGAGTTTTCAGTTGTATCTAGTCCTGGGGACCATTCAGGCTTGTTTGCATTTGTGTTCCTCACGTGTTGCCCCAAAAAAGAGGTGATTTGATAAAATGCTATGCCCAAGATAACCATCCAGGTGCCGGCGGGGAAGTGGTTCATATAGCTCGGCTATCACTTCCTTATGTCCGGTCGTGATGGTCAAGTGGTTTAAGGCATCCCTGTACATACCAGTTGCGTTGCTCCTGGGAGTATGGGTTCGAGTCACTTCTGGGGTGTGAGTTTTCAGTTGTATCTAGTCCTGGGGACCATTCAGGCTTGTTTGCATTTGTGTTCCTCACGTGTTGCCCCAAAAAATGAGGTGATTTGATAAAATGCTATGCCCAAGATAACCATCCAGGTGCCGGCGGGGAAGTGGTTCATATAGCTCGGCTATCACTTCCTTATGTCCGGTCGTGATGGTCAAGTGGTTTAAGGCATCCCTGTACATACCAGTTGCGTTGCTCCTGGGAGTATGGGTTCGAGTCACTTCTGGGGTGTGAGTTTTCAGTTGTATCTAGTCCTGGGGACCATTCAGGCTTGTTTGCATTTGTGTTCCTCACGTGTTGCCCCAAAAAATGAGGTGATTTGATAAAATGCTATGCCCAAGATAACCATCCAGGTGCCGGCGGGGAAGTGGTTCATATAGCTCGGCTATCACTTCCTTATGTCCGGTCGTGATGGTCAAGTGGTTTAAGGCATCCCTGTACATACCAGTTGCGTTGCTCCTGGGAGTATGGGTTCGAGTCACTTCTGGGGTGTGAGTTTTCAGTTGTATCTAGTCCTGGGGACCATTCAGGCTTGTTTGCATTTGTGTTCCTCACGTGTTGCCCCAAAAAATGAGGTGATTTGATAAAATGCTATGCCCAAGATAACCATCCAGGTGCCGGCGGGGAAGTGGTTCATATAGCCTCGGCTATCACTTCCTTATGTCCGGTCGTGATGGTCAAGTGGTTTAAGGCATCCCTGTACATACCAGTTGCGTTGCTCCTGGGAGTATGGGTTCGAGTCACTTCTGGGGTGTGAGTTTTCAGTTGTATCTAGTCCTGGGGACCATTCAGGCTTGTTTGCATTTGTGTTCCTCACGTGTTGCCCCAAAAAATGAGGTGATTTGATAAAATGCTATGCCCAAGATAACCATCCAGGTGCCGGCGGGGAAGTGGTTCATATAGCTCGGCTATCACTTCCTTATGTCCGGTCGTGATGGTCAAGTGGTTTAAGGCATCCCTGTACATACCAGTTGCGTTGCTCCTGGGAGTATGGGTTCGAGTCACTTCTGGGGTGTGAGTTTTCAGTTGTATCTAGTCCTGGGGACCATTCAGGCTTGTTTGCATTTGTGTTCCTCACGTGTTGCCCCAAAAAATGAGGTGATTTGATAAAATGCTATGCCCAAGATAACCATCCAGGTGCCGGCGGGGAAGTGGTTCATATAGCTCGGCTATCACTTCCTTATGTCCGGTCGTGATGGTCAAGTGGTTTAAGGCATCCCTGTACATACCAGTTGCGTTGCTCCTGGGAGTATGGGTTCGAGTCACTTCTGGGGTGTGAGTTTTCAGTTGTATCTAGTCCTGGGGACCATTCAGGCTTGTTTGCATTTGTGTTCCTCACGTGTTGCCCCAAAAAATGAGGTGATTTGATAAAATGCTATGCCCAAGATAACCATCCAGGTGCCGGCGGGGAAGTGGTTCATATAGCTCGGCTATCACTTCCTTATGTCCGGTCGTGATGGTCAAGTGGTTTAAGGCATCCCTGTACATACCAGTTGCGTTGCTCCTGGGAGTATGGGTTCGAGTCACTTCTGGGGTGTGAGTTTTCAGTTGTATCTAGTCCTGGGGACCATTCAGGCTTGTTTGCATTTGTGTTCCTCACGTGTTGCCCCAAAAATGAGGTGATTTGATAAAATGCTATGCCCAAGATAACCATCCAGGTGCCGGCGGGGAAGTGGTTCATATAGCTCGGCTATCACTTCCTTATGTCCGGTCGTGATGGTCAAGTGGTTTAAGGCGTCCCTGTACATACCAGTTGCGTTGCTCCTGGGAGTATGGGTTCGAGTCACTTCTGGGGTGTGAGTTTTCAGTTGTATCTAGTCCTGGGGACCATTCAGGCTTGTTTGCATTTGTGTTCCTCACGTGTTGCCCCAAAAATGAGGTGATTTGATAAAATGCTATGCCCAAGATAACCATCCAGGTGCCGGCGGGGAAGTGGTTCATATAGCTCGGCTATCACTTCCTTATGTCCGGTCGTGATGGTCAAGTGGTTTAAGGCGTCCCTGTACATACCAGTTGCGTTGCTCCTGGGAGTATGGGTTCGAGTCACTTCTGGGGTGTGAGTTTTCAGTTGTATCTAGTCCTGGGGACCATTCAGGCTTGTTTGCATATATATAATATATTATATATATAATATATATATATATATAATATATATATATATATATATATTCCTCCACCCCTCCTAAGGGGGTGGTAGGAAAAAGCACACAGAAACTGTATTGGAGGGGACCTACATTCCCTCCAATGTGTTATGTGTGGTTTCCTCCGAGGCTATGGGTCCCCTTCTTCCAGCCAGAGGTGGTACTCCCCTTCCCTTGAATAAAATATTATATATATATATATATATATATATATATATATATATATCTATATATATATATATATATTATATATTATATATATAAATAAACTATATGCAGTTAAACAAAACGCCTATGAGAGCCGCACTGGGTGCCACAGTGTGGACCAGAATTGAAACTCTAAGACTGGAAATGGGTTTGCCCTCTCTTCAAGAAAGAATATCACAAAGAACAGCTATAATTATCAGTAAGATAATTATTTCTCCTGATCCAATCCCAGTACGGCAGACCTTGGTGGTTGGACTTGGCCAAAACAATGGAAACTTGGGCTGCCAGAGCAGGAAATGTCCTAAACAAACTACATTAAAAAAAACATGATTCTTGATAGAGAGGGTGATCAACCACACCCAAATTACACTTCTTCCGCACCGTGGGAAGAGCCTACCTTCAAAATAGTAATAGAAAGTCTCTCAATGAAAAAGGCTGCTTATGATCTCACAATCCTAAGGCGCATAATAGAAAAGCAAATGTATAGCATTGCAGTATCAGATGCCGCCCGCATCTTCACAGACGGATCGGTTGAGACAGAATATGAGTGTGCTGGCGCTGCTCTCTGCACGTCCAGCGTACAGGTGTATTGGAGACTGGGAGGACTAGTATATCAACCCAAACTGAGCTGTTTGCAATACAAAAGGCATTCGCATATGTGATTGCACAAAACACTCAAAATGCAATCATACTCACACTCAATAGCTGCACTTCAAATATTAGGACAAAAACAGTGGAAAGATAACGTGAAAATAATTACCACCATTTTGTATCTTGGAGCAGTCGGTAAAGGCAAAGGACTCAACATAACCTTAAACTGGATCCCATCCTATGTTGGAATCCGATTAAATGAGAGAGCCGATGAAATTGCTAAATTGGCAACTCGTCTAGTGATACATAAAAACACCAACCCAGCCTAGAGAACATGGAAAACATCACCAAAAAACTCACACCTCAGGCAACCAAATTAGAAAGGTTTAATATCCCAAAAGGGATTCACAGGGAAATAGCAGTTAGGTTATATGGACGACGACTAGGTAGTAGTCGTACAGAGTCCAAGGATGACTGGGAGTTAGCATGGAGCTGTGGGGCTTGCCCATGATTTTTGACTGGAACATTACAGGCACCTCTATGAACTACTTCATCAGGAACAGAACAAAGTTGATGAGATGGCACAGGGGCTAGGACCGACTGCCTGGTGGCGGTAATTAGTACTGAGTCTGGAGCTAGTTTGAGTGAATCCCTTGTTATTAGTGAATCATTGACAGTTGTTCGATAATTTTGAGGTTTTGCTTTCTGTGAACCCTACAGTTGTTTGTGGCAGATTGCATCTGGGAGATTGGTGAACCCCGACAGAGTGCATCTTCTGCCAAACTGTCACAGAAAAGCCATTACTTCACTATCTTCTTTAATGTGAAGCAATCAACGACCTTAGAAGAGCGTTAAGAATCCCTGATTTTTGTAGTAATCGCCCTGAAACCATCAACACAGCCACTCTCCTGGTCAAAAAAGGTGTCCAGCAGCTGGACAACCTTATACAGACTCAAGCAGTATCCTCCCCCGCGAAAGCAGCTTGACGACCTCAGGTCGATCTGAGGTCGACGATGCGAGCTCAGAACACTGAAATAATTATTGAACAAAATATTGTACCACTTACGGGCTATTCATGCCCCTGTCACCTCTTGGGTGGCTTAATCATTATCAATCAATCACCCAAAATGCGCTGAAGCTTCCTGGAATGTATTACAGCCACTTAAGACCAGTTACTGGGTTCTTGGAGTAACCTCGTTTAGTGTATCCGACCCCAAGTCGATAGTACGCTTTCAAGAATTGTCTATATAGTGCAAGAATAAAAGGGGGGATGAACAATACACAGTTCCCGTCACCAATATATTTACAGTGGAGCCTATACTCCACTATCGCTCTCCAGCTACTCGCTGGGAGAGGACTTCAGCCATATACTGGTCGGGGTCACAAACAACTATATACAAGGGTAGCTAACCACTGGCAGAAGCCTCTAGCAACCGACTAGCAGCACTTCACTACAGGTACTTCACTGTCGTCCTTTACTCTCCTAAGCCAATTCTCAGGTACGCCGATCTCTATCAATACTGCATAACTTAGCAGCTAACACACTGCGCAGATCGGCGGCGGCTTCCTTGGTCCTCTTCAAGGACCACACTGAGAGTACGTGGACTGCTCAAGGGAAACTGCCTTCTCCCAACCCGTTCTCGCACTTTCTTACAGTCAATATTGACTTATTTAAATACGTGCATATGTGACATACTAAACATACTAGTTTACCTTGAATACTAGAAAGATGTTAGTCCATCTTTGGCTAACTGCCAACAAACTCACCCTTAACATTGACAAAACTTTTTATATTCTGTTTGGCAATAAATCCACTAATCATATAAATCTCAAAATAAACAATACCCAAATTTGTAACAAATTAGATGGCAAATTCCTTGGCATTCTCATTGACCACAAGCTGAATTTCCGGGGACACATTCTAAATATATCTAAAAAAGTTTCAAAAACTGTTGGCATTCTTTCTAAGATCAGATATTATGTACCCCGCCCTGCCCTGGTGACTCTCTATTACTCCCTCATCTATCCATATCTCAACTATGGTATTTGTGCTTGGGGTTCTACTACCCAAAATCATTTACGTCCTCTAATCACTCAACACAAAGCTGCTATTAGGACAATATCCAACTCTGGCCCCAGACATCATTCGGTACCCCTACTCAAATCTCTGAATATGTTAGATATTAAGTCACTGCGCATTCTCTCATGTGTATTATACATATATAAAACGCTGAACTGTAATGCCAATCCTGACCTCAAAAGCTTCATAGAAGGTTGTAACAGAACCCATAAGCACCACACCAGAAATAAATACAGTTTTGATATTCCTAGAGTACGACTTAATCAAACTAGAAGTGCTTTACAAATCAAGGGACCCAGAATGTGGAATGACCTTCCCAACCATGTTAAAGACTGTACCTCTCTCAACCAGTTTAAGAGAAAACGAAGCTATAGCTAATAAATTCCCTGTAACCTGCCTTACCCCTCTATTGTCAACAAATGTCTGTTTTTGTTTTAAATGACGCTGTTTTGTCGACCGAATTGTATTTGTGCTGCTTTCTCAGCCATGTTCCCCCCTTCTTAACTGTTTTTTTTTCTCAACTCATTTTATTCCTTGTGCTCAATTAGTATTAAGCCTTAGTCATTTAAGTTTCTCATGCCCGAAACGCTTTGCGTAATAGTGGCTTTAGGCATTGTATGTACCAGCCCTATCTATAACTCCATCACTGTACAATCACTTGTATGTATGTACCTTACCTAAATAAACATTTTGATTTTTTTTTGTTTGAAAAGCTTCATAGGAAACACCGACCTTACCTATACCTTCTTAGTATGTTAAGATAAGCATCTTATTGCTTCGTAATTACAATTATTACTTAACCTATACCTATAATAAGTTAAGTAATAATTGTAATTATGAAGCAATAAGATGCTTATCTTAACATACTAAGAAGGTTAGGTAAGGTCGGTGTTTTCTATGAAGCTTTTCAAGGTAAACTAGTATGTTTAGTATGTCACATAAGAAGGTTGCACCAGGAAACAGTTGAAACAAATAGTGGAAAAATGCGGCATCAGGTTGAAGGCATCTAAAGTAGCTGGGATGAAGGATGAGACCCTGAGGCAGTTGAGAGCCAAGAGTATTCGGCAGACCGAGGAGCCCAGAAAAGAGCTGAAAGTGGAAAGGAGGATGATGGGCAGGATGAAGTATGATCCCAAGGATCGAGTAGGAGCAGCAAGAGTAGCCGCAGGAGCAGAAACAGGAGTTTGGAAAGGTTATAGCTAGAGCTTCAGATGCAACAACAGCATGAGGAGAGGCATTCCAACTGGAGAAGTTGAAGAACTTCAGATGAAAAATGAAACTGAAAAAGAGAAAACCAGACTGGAGGTAGGAAAAGAAAAAGAGAGAGCCAAACAGATGCAGATAGAAGCAAATAGAACCTTGGCTGAACAAAGGATTGAGCATGGATTTCCAGAGAGCACCACCCATGTGTCACACCCACATCGTAATAAAGTGAGGGAAAAGGACATGCCCTTATTTGTACCTGAAGAGGCAGAGAGCTTCTTTGAACACTTCGAAAAGGTGGCCAGCATCAAGGAATGGCCACAGGAAGACTGGGCCCAACTGGTGCAATTAAGATTAACTGGTGCTGCCAGAGAGGCATACACCCAATTGACACTAGAAGAATGCCAGGATTATGCAACCGTAAAGAGCAGCATACTGCACTCATTTCAGTTAACTCCAGAAGCTAATAGGAAGCGCTTCAGAGAGATGGTGAAGGTTGGATCATACACTTTTGCTGAGACAGCAAGGAATCTGGAAAGGCGATTCCAGAAGTGGATTGAGGCTGCCGGAGCTGGATCTTATACTGACATAAAGCAATTAATGGTCATGGAAAAGTTATTGGAGATGATGCATTCCGAGACAAAGTACAAGATCCAAGAGGCAGGGGTAAAGGATGTGAAAGATGCCGCAGATAGCGGCATATGATTACTGAAGCATACTAGAGCTTGAGGGAGAACAGATTGAGAAGCGAGGTGAGACGTAGCAATGGCAGACTCAGTGGAGTCTGGGGAGGAAGAAATTATGGCAGACCCAGAGGAGACTGGGGTGTGAAAAATTTTGATACATGGGCAGATAAACGTAAGTACCCTAAAACCCATAAGAGTAAGTCGCACACTTCATCTGAAAGTGAGGATGAAGAAGTTAAAAGAGAAACTAAATACGTGCCGAGAAGGCGAGAATCCAGTCAAGCCCCACAGAGTACGAGTAGTGCATCTGGCCCAAGGAACTCTGATACAAGTGGGTAGAGTCAGAGCCACTCTGGTACATATAGAAGAGACTTCTCCCAAATGAGGTGTTACCAGCGTAACCAATTAGGTCACGTGATGCGAGATTGTCGGCAGGGCAAGAGAGTTGTGACCCCGGCCATGTGTGACCCTCGAAATAAGTATATTGATGTATCCCAGAACAAACCACAGGAAGTGAAGTCAGTGAACGAGTGGTATAGGCCGTTCATGAGTAAAGGTTGGATCAGTATAGGAGGCCAACCTCAAGTCGAAGTTGGAATCTTAAGAGATACTGGAGAAAATCAGAGCTTGATTACAAGAAGCCTAATTGGGAGTGGTCGACGGTTAGCTGGCAGAAGGAAGATGAAGGTATATGGGTTGTTGTCTGAGAGTGACATGCCCGTATGTGCTGTCCATCTAAGGTCGGAATATTTGTCGGCAGAGGTGATGTTGGGAGTATGCCCCGACATACCTGTTCCAGGAGTCCAAGTGATCCTGGGGAATGACTTGTGCGGGACAAGGGTGTTGCCAAGAGTCATAGCGGAGGCTGTGCCAGAAGAGTGCCCAGAATGACAAGGCACAGGTGGGACACCTGAGAGTGTGAATCTGACTGACATCCTAGGGGTCAGGAGACCAAGCCATTGAGAACCCTGTCTCGGTAGAGACGAAGGCAGAGGTGGCCGACGAGGAAGACACTGGTGAGGATGAGACAGTGTTGATTCAACCGGTAGAAGATTATGACGTAGATATAGTGTGGCTGCTTGATGAAGGTCCAGCCCAGGAAGACGAAGTCTAGGTGAGGTCAAAGGTGAAGATGGCTCGACCGAAGAAGAATAATGTGAACAGAGTGCACCCGAGTAGAGCCCAGCCCGCTGAAATTAAGAGTCGGAAGGTGAATGCAACTGTCCTGAGCAGAAGTGAGGAAGTTTGTGGACAGACTGAGGACAAGAGTAAAGTGTCAAGTTGTCCACGAGCACAGAAGCATAGGGATAATGAAGTTAAGTTGTTTGAGGTGTCAGGAGTTGACATGTTACACGGGAAGCGTGGAGAAGAGATAGTGAAGAAGAGTGACAGCTGAGAAAAGGAAGTGAGAAGAGACAGTATGTGCAGCGGTATGCTTATGAGCACTCTGGAAGGGGTAGAGTGACGAGTGCTGTCGAGTGTAATGCAGTTCTTGAGACAACTTTGAGGGAACGAGGAAGAGTCGAAGGAGACGAAATGGAGTTGTGTAGAGGTGAGAAGAGGATGATGATGCAAGCACGGAGGAGTAGAAGAAAGGCAAGGACTCGATGGAAGTCGAAGAGGATGAAGTCTTGGATAAATGAGGAGACGAAAGGAGGCATCATCGATGAAGACAGGAGAGTGAAGTATGGGGACAGAAGACAGGTGTAATGGCAGTAGATGGAAGCGTGAAGACGAAAGAGTGAAGTACGTTGACGTGAGACTGAAGCGTGATGGTGGCAGACCGAATCATGAGGACGGTGAACTGAAGCACGAGGATGACAGGGGAGGTACAGACGGTAGTTGTCTGACTCTGAACATGAAGGGTGCAAGAAAAAGAGGAAACAGAGGGTGGAAACAGTTAGTAGAGAGGACTGATGGAGTGCAGGTGTCCAATGGGGACAGCCTAGCCAAGGTGAAAGAAGTTGGATCGTTTAAGAGAAGATCATGTTTCTAGGGAGTTATGAGCTGGATGTTGCAAGGTGCAACGGATAATTGTAGACACCTAAGGGGGTACAAAAGCAGATCAACCGGTCGATCCAATTGGTTGAAGAACGAGACAGTGTGGTGGCGGATGTATTATCCCGAGCCTCGCCACTGGAATAACTCTCAAATATAAGGGGATGGGAGTGTTATGATCCCAGGTAGCTAAAAAACGAGTCTACCTTGAGAGTTATTCTGCATGACCTGACCTAACTAAGAGGTCAAAGAAATATAGACATGAAGATATATACGTAAAATCAATTGGTAAAACTTGACAGACAGTTTAGGAATATGGGGAGTGATCAAGAATATAAGTAAATGACTTGACATGAGATGTGGGGAATTTGCTGGAGATGTGAGGCTTGCTTGAGAGGACCTTGAGCTCACTTGAGCACCATACATCGTGAGGGGAAGCTGCGCTCCGTGTGAGCTTCTGTTAGAGAGGAACCCCTAGTTGATATACCTTCAAGAGGAAGGAAGTGTGCAGACGTTTCAGCTGTGGAATCAAGCTGGGAACATGTGGTTTCAAGTCCCGGACGGCAAGAAGACTTGTGAAGCCGCCCAGAGACATTTTCACGGGCTGTGGGAGCACCTTGGTCAGGCGCCATCGAGAGGGAGAGCGCCCTGCAGGAGACCTGATTGTGGTAAGCCCAAGTTTAACTAGTTAATAGTGATAATCTATAGTTGATCGTGTGCCCAGCGATCGTAGCAAGTGTCTGTTGATATGTTAGGCATGTTTTGATAAGGCAGAAGGCCTAAATAAGAGAGTAAAGATAGAGGAACGTCCAGGAGGGCGTAGCGACGTCCGTCCCCTCCAAGTGCTGGCAGGTGACTGAGGAGACTTAGCTCCTGACGCAACCCGTCCTCTTAAAAACAACGTCACTTTTGGCTGGTATGCGCGCTATGGCCAAATTTGGACGTAATTTGAAATGAAATCGACTCACAAAAGTGACGTACTGTTCCGTTTTCTGTTTGAGTCGTCCGGCGTAGGCGCAGAGGTTATGAGAGGACACTTTAGATTAACGTTTTTCATAACGTTTTGAAACTTTATGAGAATTTCCTGCCCACCTAACCTATCAGAGATATCAGAGGACCCTTAACTTACTGTTGTTGAAAAAAAAATCCCAAATTTATTTTCATATTTTTTTCATTTTCAAATTACGTCCAAATTTGGCCATACGGGCAAACGGCCAAAAGCGATGTTCTTTTTAAGTGGACAGGTTGGGGGTAGCTGCCCCGCAGCGGCAGGCAGAGAAACCACCCAGTGGGAGGTGGAAGATGGATTCGTCCTGGATGGGGGAGTCCATCCTCACAGCACGTAGAAAGCAGAGAGAAGTTGGGTGGAAACATTAGACATTAAACATAAACACAGTGGAAGGTAGGTGACTGATCATTTTTGTATCAAGGAACATTTATATTAATGTTTATAGTGTTACAGCCATAAGCTAGATTTCCTTGTGTACTTTCGTGTATATTTATATATATGTTCTAGGGCTGATAGTGCAGTAGTATGTGACAAGATTTAACCCACCTAACAAAGTTTATAGCATACGTGGCGAGCCAGCAGTTGGACTACCACTTGAGATAAGCATCTGATAGAGTCCCAATGGGATTGGATGCAACCTGATTGCAGTAGCATAGAATGTTGGCATTATTATTGTATCTTGTGTATGTTTGTATATGTTCTCTGTATATTAAATGTTTATAACTAGAAGGTGTTTGCCCTTGTCGTAGTGAGGCTTCCCAGAAAGGAGAGAGAGAGAGAGAGAAAGAACCAAGAACTATAGCTGTGGACAGGGGTAGAACGGAGTGATATCAGAGAAAAGGGGATTGAGGAGATCATACCACATGAGGAGAGAGTGGGGAGTCATGGTGGCTCGAGTGGGTGTGTGTGCATGTGACAATGAGCCTAGTGTTGGAGCCGCATCCCCTAAATATGTGACGCTGAGCACCTCTCCAAGTGCCAGCCCAAGTTGATCTACTGGTCAAAATAAGCACTCTCCGGGTTTTGGGTTGGGTTGTCTGTAAGGAAAGACGACCAACATCAACAACATCATCATAATACTCCACACTTGAAGTTCAGATCCACACTTGAAGTTCAGCTCCACCCTATAATCTTCATCAGTGGTGAAGCTCCTTCACGACCTTCCCCCACACAAACCTGTAATTCCATTACCTTGCCAAAATTACATTTTCCTAATAAAACATAAATAACACTCATATATATATTTTTACATTAAATCTCGCCATCCGACATCTCACTCCGCGCTAGTCTTTCCGAGATGAGTACTCCCCCATACAGGACGAGTCCACACTGAAATCAACCTCCGCTTGCACCATGGGGCATTACCCCCTCAGTAGCTTAGTGACCTCCAGCGAGGAATTATGCACTGCTCTCGCCTCCAACATGTCCCATCATCTCTAACTCCTTGTATACTCTTACTATCTACACGAAATATCTAACATATATTTGTAAATATCTCTTATGATCGCTGGGCACACGATCGATCAATAATTAATATTCTAACATAATTAAGTGCGCTTATCGCAGAAGGTGACATGTGGCGACACTTGCTCACAGACGCTCCAAAATGGCACTACTCTTGGTCGTCCAGCAAAACGCTTTAGGACTGTCTATAAATGCTTTTTTAATTCCTGATATGAGTACACAAAGTCACCTGGCAGGCTTCACACTGAAACGACTGCTTACTTTCCTCCACTTGAAAAATATCTCTCATTAGGGTCCACACACGAAGCAGGCTTCATGTCGTCCCTAACACTTTCGCGCACGTAGGAATGCCCATGATCAAATGTTTATCTGATCATTCTGGTACTGGTTTCAAAATGAGCGCCTTTAGATTGCACACAATTAGATACCATAATGACGACGTAGCCTGACAATTGAAATCAGAACACTGGAAAGAATATAAATAATTTTGTAGCAATGAGCATCCAAAAATTTAAATATTTGTTAAAACTCCATTATTTGTTCTCTTATTATGGAATTAGTTTTAAAATGTGCACCTTTATATTGCGGACAATTTGATATATAACGTAACGACGTAACAGGTAAAGTGATGTTATCAAACTAAAAAGAGTATGCACATTAGGCTGTGGGTGTGCCAATTTGTGCTCGCTCACGGGTAACACTTGGCCGACTTTAGGCTTTGATGTGGGGGGGGGGGGGGAGTTGCGCCAGGCCTTTATACCTTTTATGCTGCTTATACCTCTGTAGGGATTTGTATAGCGAACACAATGATACCAAAACAACGAAGTAGCACGAGAATTAAGTGAAAAAAACTGAAACGAGTATACACTTTTACTGCTTTTGCGCACTCATGGATAACGCTCGGTCAATTTTCGGCTTTGCTGTGGGTGGTCGTGCCGAGAT
>WNGS01014620.1:0-10748 GCA_020271785.1 Procambarus virginalis
CAGGGTGTAGAGCAGCTACACCAGACACCAGGGTGTAGAGCGGCTACAAGACACCAGGGTGTAGAGCGGCTACACCAGACACCAGGGTGTAGAGCGGCTACACCAGACACCAGGGTGTAGAGCGGCAGCTACACCAGACACCAGGGTGTAGAGCAGCTACACCAGACACCAGGGTGTAGAGCGGCTACACCAGACACCAGGGTGTAGAGCAGCTACACCAGACACCAGGGTGTAGAGCAGCTACACCAGACACCAGGGTGTAGAGCGCTACACCAGACACCAGGGTGTAGAGCGGCTACACCAGACACCAGGGTGTAGAGCAGCTACACCAGACACCAGGTGTAGAGCAGCTACACCAGACACCAGGGTGTAGAGCAGCTACACCAGACACCAGGGTGTAGAGCGCCTACACCAGACACCAGGGTGTAGAGCGGCTACACCAGACACCAGGGTGTAGAGCGGCTACACCAGACACCAGGGTGTAGAGCAGCTACACCAGACACCAGGGTGTAGAGCAGCTACACCAGACACCAGGGTGTAGAGCAGCTACACCAGACACCAGGGTGTAGAGCAGCTACACCAGACACCAGGGTGTAGAGCGGCTAGACACCAGGGTGTAGAGCGGCTACACCAGACACCAGGGTGTAGAGCAGCTACACCAGACACCAGGGTGTAGAGCAGCTACACCAGACACCAGGGTGTAGAGCAGCTACACCAGACACCAGGGTGTAGAGCAGCTACACCAGACACCAGGGTGTAGAGCAGCTACACCAGACACCAGGGTGTAGAGCAGCTACACCAGACACCAGGGTGTAGAGCAGCTCACCAGACACCAGGGTGTAGAGCAGCTACACCAGACACCAGGGTGTAGAGCAGCTACACCAGACACCAGGGTGTAGAGCGGCTACACCAGACACCAGGGTGTAGAGCGAGCTACACCAGCACCAGGGTGTAGAGCAGCTACACCAGACACCAGGGTGTAGAGCAGCTACACCAGACACCAGGGTGTAGAGCAGCTACACCAGACACCAGGGTGTAGAGCGCTACACCAGACACCAGGGTGTAGAGCGGCAGACACCAGGGTGTAGAGCGGCTACACCAGACACCAGGGTGTAGAGCAGCTACACCAGACACCAGGGTGTAGAGCGGCTACACCAGACACCAGGGTGTAGAGCGGCTACACCAGACACCAGGGTGTAGAGCGGCTACACCAGACACCAGGGTGTAGAGCAGCTACACCAGACACCAGGGTGTAGAGCGGCTACACCAGACACCAGGGTGTAGAGCAGCTACACCAGACACCAGGGTGTAGAGCAGCTACACCAGACACCAGGGTGTAGAGCGGCTACACCAGACACCAGGGTGTAGAGCAGCTACACCAGACACCAGGGTGTAGAGCAGCTACACCAGACACCAGGGTGTAGAGCAGCTACACCAGACACCAGGGTGTAGAGCGGCTACACCAGACACCAGGGTGTAGAGCGCTACACCAGACACCAGGGGTGTAGAGCAGCTACACCAGACACCAGGGTGTAGAGCAGCTACACCAGACACCAGGGTGTAGAGCAGCTACACCAGACACCAGGGTGTAGAGCAGCTACACCAGACACCAGGGTGTAGAGCGCTACACCAGACACCAGGGTGTAGAGCAGCTACACCAGACACCAGGGTGTAGAGCAGCTACACCAGACACCAGGGTGTAGAGCAGCTACACCAGACACCAGGGTGTAGAGCAGCTACACCAGACACCAGGGTGTAGAGCGCTACACCAGACACCAGGGTGTAGAGCGCTACACCAGACACCAGGGTGTAGAGCAGCTACACCAGACACCAGGGTGTAGAGCAGCTACACCAGACACCAGGGTGTAGAGCAGCTACACCAGACACCAGGGTGTAGAGCAGCTACACCAGGACAGGGGGTGTAGAGCAGCTACAGACACCAGGGTGTAGAGCGGCTACACCAGACACCAGGGTGTAGAGCGGCTACACCAGACACCAGGTGTAGAGCAGCTACACCAGACACCAGGGTGTAGAGCAGCTACACCAGACACCAGGGTGTAGAGCAGCTACACCAGACACCAGGGTGTAGAGCAGCTACACCAGACACCAGGGTGTAGAGCGGCTACACCAGGGTGTAGAGCGGCTACACCAGACACCAGGGTGTAGAGCAGCTACACCAGACACCAGGGTGTAGAGCAGCTACACCAGACACCAGGGTGTAGAGCAGCTACACCAGACACCAGGGTGTAGAGCAGCTACACCAGACACCAGGGTGTAGAGCGGCTACACCAGACACCAGGGTGTAGAGCAGCTACACCAGACACCAGGGTGTAGAGCAGCTACACCAGACACCAGGGTGTAGAGCAGCTACACCAGACACCAGGGTGTAGAGCAGCTACACCAGACACCAGGGGTGTAGAGCAGCTACACCAGACACCAGAGTGTAGAGCTGCTACACAGACACCAGGGTGTAGAGCGGCTACACCAGACACCAGGGTGTAGAGCGGCTGCACCAGCACCAGGGTGTAGAGCAGCTACGCCAGACACCAGGGTGTAGAGTAGCTACACCAGACACCAGGGTGTAGAGCAGCTACACCAGACACCAGGGTGTAGAGCGGCTACACCAGACACCAGGGTGTAGAGCGGCTACACCAGACACCAGGGTGTAGAGCGGCTACACCAGACACCAGGGTGTAGAGCAGCTACACCAGACACCAGGGTGTAGAGTAGCTAGACCAGACACCAGGGTGTAGAGCGGCTGCACCAGACACCAGGGTGTAGAGCAGCTACACCAGACACCAGGATGTAGAGCGCCTACACCAGACACCAGGGTGTAGAGCAGCTACACCAGACACCAGGGTGTAGAGCGGCTAGCGGCTACACCAGACACCAGGGTGTAGAGCGCTACACCAGACACCAGGGTGTAGAGCGGCTACACCAGACACCAGGGTGTAGAGCGCTACACCACACCAGGGTGTAGAGCGGCTACACCAGACACCAGGGTGTAGAGCGGCTACACCAGACACCAGGGTGTAGAGCGGCTACACCAGACACCAGGGTGTAGAGCGGCTACACCAGACACCAGGGTGTAGAGCGGCTACACCAGGGTGTAGAGCAGCTGCACCAGACACCAGGGTGTAGAGCGGCTACACCAGACACCAGGGTGTAGAGCAGCTACACCAGACACCAGGGTGTAGAGCAGCTGCACCAGACACCAGGGTGTAGAGCGGCTACACCAGACACCAGGGTGTAGAGCGGCTACACCAGACACCAGGGTGTAGAGCGGCTACACCAGACACCAGGGTGTAGAGCGGCTACACCAGACACCAGGGTGTAGAGCGGCTACACCATACACCAGGGTGTAGAGCGCCTACACCAGGGTGTAGAGCGGCTACACCAGACACCAGCGGAGTCTTGTAGCTGCCGCAGCAACTACGAGAGCCTTGTAAACAAGCTTTTATCACAAATAAAACCTTAAATTCTGAAGTCAAACCGCGCAGATGCTGTGAATTCCACTCCCCAGAACTGGGAATAATACCTTTGTTCTTTGTTTGTCTAAATCTGGTAATTACTTGACACCTGAGAGTCAAATCACGACCCCATCTCAGGGAACAAGGGATGCAGGGTTCGTATCCCACCCTGGGGCGGCGCCTTCTTGGAAGGTTCTGTGCTTGCTCAAGTGCTTGTGTTACCTGTAATTTGTCGTTTGTCTCATCTTAAAATTCTCCATTGTTTTCTTTTTTGCTTTGGGCGTGAGTGTGTCTGTGTACTCACCTGGTCGTCCCACAACACCTGGCTGGTCGTCCCTCAACACCAGCACCTGACTGGTCGTCCCACAACACCAGCACCTGACTGGTCGTCCCACAACACCAGCACCTGACTGGTCGTCCCACAACACCAGCACCTGACTGGTCGTCCCACAACACCAGCACCTGACTGGTCGTCCCTCAACACCAGCACCTGACTGGTCGTCCCACAACACCAGCACCTGACTGGTCGTCCCTCAACACCAGCACCTGACTGGTCGTCCCACAACACCAGCACCTGACTGGTCGTCCCTCAACACCAGCACCTGACTGGTCGTCCCACAACACCAGCACCTGACTGGTCGTCCCACAACACCACCTGGCTGGTCGTCCCACAACACCACCAGACTGGTCGTCCCTCAACACCAGCACCAGACTGGTCGTCCTCAACACCAGCACCTGACTGGTCGTCCCACAACACCACCTGGCTGGTCGTCCCACAACACCACCAGACTGGTCGTCCCTCAACACCAGCACCTGACTGGTCGTCCCTCAACACCACCAGACTGGTCGTCCCTCAACACCAGCACCAGACTGGTCGTCCCTCAACACCAGCACCAGGCTGGTCGTCCCACAACACCAGCACCTGACTGGTCGTCCCTCAACACCAGCACCTGACTGGTCGTCCCACAACACCAGCACCTGACTGGTCGTCCCTCAACACCAGCACCTGACTGGTCGTCCCACAACACCAGCACCTGACTGGTCGTCCCACAACACCAGCACCTGACTGGTCGTCCCTCAACACCAGCACCAGGCTGGTCGTCCCACAACACCACCAGACTGGTCGTCCCACAACACCAGCACCTGACTGGTCGTCCCTCAACACCACCAGACTGGTCGTCCCACAACACCAGCACCTGACTGGTCGTCCCACAACACCACCTGGCTGGTCGTCCCACAACACCAGCACCTGGCTGGTCGTCCCTCAACACCAGCACCAGACTGGTCGTCCCACAACACCAGCACCTGACTGGTCGTCCCTCAACACCACCAGGCTGGTCGTCCCTCAACACCAGCACCTGACTGGTCGTCCCTCAACACCACCAGGCTGGTCGTCTTTCAACACCAGCACCTGACTGGTCGTCCCTCAACACCACCAGGCTGGTCGTCCCTCAACACCAGCACCTGACTGGTCGTCCCTCAACACCACCAGACTGGTCGTCCCACAACACCAGCACCTGACTGGTCGTCCCTCAACACCACCAGGCTGGTCGTCCCACAACACCAGCACCTGACTGGTCGTCCCTCAACACCACCAGGCTGGTCGTCCCTCAACACCAGCACCTGACTGGTCGTCCCTCAACACCAGCACCTGACTGGTCGTCCCACAACACCAGCACCTGACTGGTCGTCCCTCAACACCACCAGACTGGTCGTCCCTCAACACCAGCACCAGACTGGTCGTCCCTCAACACCAGCACCTGACTGGTCGTCCCTCAACACCAGCACCTGACTGGTCGTCCCTCAACACCAGCACCTGACTGGTCGTCCCACAACACCAGCACCTGACTGGTCGTCCCTCAACACCAGCACCTGACTGGTCGTCCCACAACACCAGCACCTGACTGGTCGTCCCTCAACACCAGCACCTGACTGGTCGTCCCTCAACACCACCAGACTGGTCGTCCCTCAACACCAGCACCTGACTGGTCGTGCCTCAACACCAGCACCTGACTGGTCGTCCCTCAACACCACCAGACTGGTCGTCCCTCAACACCAGCACCTGACTGGTCTTGCCTCAACACCAGCACCTGACTGGTCGTCCCTCAACACCACCAGGCTGGTCGTCCCTCAACACCAGCACCTGACTGGTCGTCCCTCAACACCACCAGGCTGGTCGTCCCTCAACACCAGCACCTGACTGGTCGTCCCTCAACACCACCAGGCTGGTCGTCCCTCAACACCAGCACCTGACTGGTCGTCCCTCAACACCAGCACCTGACTGGTCGTCCCTCAACACCAGCACCTGACTGGTCGTCCCTCAACACCACCAGACTGTTCGTCCCTCAACACCACCAGGCTGGTCGTCCCACAACACCAGCACCTGACTGGTCGTCCCTCAACACCACCAGGCTGGTCGTCCCTCAACACCAGCACCTGACTGGTCGTCCCTCAACACCAGCACCTGACTGGTCGTCCCTCAACACCACCAGGCTGGTCGTCCCTCAACACCAGCACCTGACTGGTCGTCCCACAACACCAGCACCTGACTGGTCGTCCCTCAACACCAGCACCTGACTGATCGTCCCTCAACACCAGCACCTGACTGGTCGTCCCTCAACACCAGCACCTGACTGGTCGTCCCTCAACACCAGCACCTGACTGGTCGTCCCTCAACACCAGCACCTGACTGGTCGTCCCTCAACACCAGCACCTGACTGGTCGTCCCACAACACCAGCACCTGACTGGTCGTCCCTCAACACCAGCACCTGACTGGTCGTCCCTCAACACCAGCACCTGACTGGTCGTCCCTCAACACCAGCACCTGACTGGTCGTCCCACAACACCAGCACCAGGCTGGTCGTCCCTCAACACCAGCACCTGACTGGTCGTCCCACAACACCAGCACCTGACTGGTCGTCCCTCAACACCAGCACCTGACTGGTCGTCCCTCAACACCTGACTGGTCGTCCCTCAACACCAGACTGGTCGTCCCTCAACACCAGCACCTGACTGGTCGTCCCACAACACCACCTGACTGGTCGTCCCTCAACACCAGCACCTGACTGGTCGTCCCTCAACACCTGACTGGTCGTCCCACAACACCAGCACCTGACTGGTCGTCCCTCAACACCTGACTGGTCGTCCCACAACACCAGCACCTGACTGGTCGTCCCTCAACACCAGCACCTGACTGGTCGTCCCTCAACACCACCACCTGACTGGTCGTCCCACAACACCAGCACCTGACTGGTCGTCCCACAACACCACCACCTGACTGGTCGTCCCTCAACACCAGCACCTGACTGGTCGTCCCTCAACACCTGACTGGTCGTCCCACAACAACAACACCTGACTGGTCGTCCCACAACACCACCACCTGACTGGTCGTCCCACAACACCAGCACCTGACTGGTCGTCCCACAACACCACCACCTGACTGGTCGTCCCTCAACACCAGCACCTGACTGGTCGTTCCTCAACACCAGCACCTGACTGGTCGTCCCACAACACCAGCACCTGACTGGTCGTCCCACAACACCAGCACCAGGCTGGTCGTCCCACAACACCACCACCAGGCTGGTCGTCCCACAACACCACCACCTGACTGGTCGTCCCTCAACACCAGCACCTGACTGGTCGTCCCTCAACACCTGACTGGTCGTCCCACAACAACAACACCTGACTGGTCGTCCCACAACACCACCACCTGACTGGTCGTCCCACAACACCAGCACCTGACTGGTCGTCCCACAACACCAGCACCTGACTGGTCGTCCCACAACACCAGCACCAGGCTGGTCGTCCCTCAACACCAACACCTGACTGGTCGTCCCACAACACCAGCACCAGGCTGGTCGTCCCACAACACCAGCACCTGACTGGTCGTCCCTCAACACCAGCACCTGACTGGTCGTCCCTCAACACCAGCACCTGACTGGTCGTCCCTCAACACCAGCACCTGACTGGTCGTCCCTCAACACCAGCACCTGACTGGTCGTCCCTCAACACCAGCACCTGACTGGTCGTCCCTCAACACCAGCACCTGACTGGTCGTCCCACAACACCAGCACCTGACTGGTCGTCCCTCAACACCAGCACCTGACTGGTCGTCCCTCAACACCAGCACCTGACTGGTCGTCCCTCAACACCAGCACCTGACTGGTCGTCCCACAACACCAGCACCAGGCTGGTCGTCCCTCAACACCAGCACCTGACTGGTCGTCCCACAACACCAGCACCTGACTGGTCGTCCCTCAACACCAGCACCTGACTGGTCGTCCCTCAACACCTGACTGGTCGTCCCTCAACACCAGACTGGTCGTCCCTCAACACCAGCACCTGACTGGTCGTCCCGCAACACCACCTGACTGGTCGTCCCTCAACACCAGCACCTGACTGGTCGTCCCTCAACACCTGACTGGTTGTCCCTCAACACCAGCACCTGACTGGTCGTCCCTCAACACCACCACCTGACTGGTCGTCCCTCAACACCAGCACCAGGCTGGTCGTCCCACAACACCAGCACCAGGCTGGTCGTCCCACAACACCAGCACCTGACTGGTGTCCCTCAACACCAGCACCTGACTGGTCGTCCCTCAACACCAGCACCTGACTGGTCGTCCCTCAACACCAGCACCTGACTGGTCGTCCCTCAACACCAGCACCTGACTGGTCGTCCCTCAACACCAGCACCTGACTGGTCGTCCCACAACACCAGCACCTGACTGGTCGTCCCACAACACCACCACCTGACTGGTCGTCCCTCAACACCAGCACCTGACTGGTCGTCCCTCAACACCTGACTGGTCGTCCCACAACAACAACACCTGACTGGTCGTCCCACAACACCACCACCTGACTGGTCGTCCCTCAACACCACCACCTGACTGGTCGTCCCTCAACACCAGCACCTGACTGGTCGTCACACAACACCAGCACCTGACTGGTCGTCCCTCAACACCAGCACCAGACTGGTCGTCCCACAACACCAGCACCTGACTGGTCGTCCCACAACACCAGCACCAGGCTGGTCGTCCCACAACACCAGCACCTGACTGGTCGTCCCTCAACACCAGCACCTGACTGGTCGTCCCTCAACACCAACACCTGACTGGTCGTCCCACAACACCAGCACCAGGCTGGTCGTCCCACAACACCAGCACCTGACTGGTCGTCCCTCAACACCAGCACCTGACTGGTCGTCCCTCAACACCAGCACCTGACTGGTCGTCCCTCAACACCAGCACCTGACTGGTCGTCCCTCAACACCAGCACCTGACTGGTCGTCCCTCAACACCAGCACCTGACTGGTCGTCCCACAACACCACCTGACTGATCGTCCCACAACACCAGCACCTGACTGGTCGTCCCTCAACACCAGCACCTGACTGGTCGTCCCTCAACACCAGCACCTGACTGGTCGTCCCTCAACACCAGCACCTGACTGGTCGTCCCACAACACCAGCACCTGACTGGTCGTCCCACAACACCAGCACCAGGCTGGTCGTCCCACAACACCAGCACCTGACTGGTCGTCCCTCAACACCAGCACCTGACTGGTCGTCCCTCAACACCAGCACCTGACTGGTCGTCCCACAACACCAGCACCTGACTGGTCGTCCCACAACACCAGCACCTGACTGGTCGTCCCTCAACACCAGCACCTGACTGGTCGTCCCTCAACACCTGACTGGTCGTCCCACAACACAACACCTGACTGGTCGTCCCTCAACACCAGCACCTGGCTGGTCGTCCCACAACACCACCACCTGACTGGTCGTCCCACAACACCAGCACAGGCTGGTCGTCCCACAACACCACCACCTGGCTGGTCGTCCCACAACACCACACCTGACTGGTCGTCCCACAACACCAGCACCAGGCTGGTCGTCCCACAACACCACCACCTGGCTGGTCGTCCCACAACACCACCACCAGCTGGTCGTCCCACAACACCAGCACCTGACTGGTCGTCCCACAACACCACCACCTGGCTGATCGTCCCACAACACCACCACCTGGCTGGTCGTCCCACAACACCACCACCAGCTGGTCGTCCCACAACACCAGCACCTGACTGGTCGTCCCACAACACCAGCACCTGACTGGTCGTCCCACAACACCAGCACCAGGCTGGTCGTCCCTCAACACCAACACCTGACTGGTCGTCCCACAACACCAGCACCAGGCTGGTCGTCCCACAACACCAGCACCTGACTGGTCGTCCCTCAACACCAGCACCTGACTGGTCGTCCCTCAACACCAGCACCTGACTGGTCGTCCCTCAACACCAGCACCTGACTGGTCGTCCCTCAACACCAGCACCTGACTGGTCGTCCCTCAACACCAGCACCTGACTGGTCGTCCCTCAACACCAGCACCTGACTGGTCGTCCCACAACACCAGCACCTGACTGGTCGTCCCTCAACACCAGCACCTGACTGGTCGTCCCTCAACACCAGCACCTGACTGGTCGTCCCTCAACACCAGCACCTGACTGGTCGTCCCACAACACCAGCACCAGGCTGGTCGTCCCTCAACACCAGCACCTGACTGGTCGTCCCACAACACCAGCACCTGACTGGTCGTCCCTCAACACCAGCACCTGACTGGTCGTCCCTCAACACCTGACTGGTCGTCCCTCAACACCAGACTGGTCGTCCCTCAACACCAGCACCTGACTGGTCGTCCCGCAACACCACCTGACTGGTCGTCC
Organism: Procambarus virginalis; assembly: GCA_020271785.1. Classification (NCBI taxonomy): domain Eukaryota; kingdom Metazoa; phylum Arthropoda; class Malacostraca; order Decapoda; family Cambaridae; genus Procambarus; species Procambarus virginalis. Next base: position 10,190 of record WNGS01014620.1, read on the forward strand.
CTCACACACCAGCACCTGACTGGTCGTCCCTCAACACCTGACTGGTTGTCCCTCAACACCAGCACCTGACTGGTCGTCCCTCAACACCACCACCTGACTGGTCGTCCCTCAACACCAGCACCAGGCTGGTCGTCCCACAACACCAGCACCAGGCTGGTCGTCCCCAACACCAGCACCTGACTGGTTGTCCCTCAACACCAGCACCTGACTGGTCGTCCCTCAACACCAGCACCTGACTGGTTGTCCCTCAACACCAGCACCTGACTGGTCGTCCCTCAACACCAGCACCTGACTGGTCGTCCCTCAACACCAGCACCTGACTGGTCGTCCCACAACACCAGCCCTGACTGGTCGTCCCACAACACCACCACCTGACTGGTCGTCCCTCAACACCAGCACCTGACTGGTCGTCCCTCAACACCTGACTGGTCGTCCCACAACAACAACACCTGACTGGTCGTCCCACAACACCACCACCTGACTGGTCGTCCCTCAACACCACCACCTGACTGGTCGTCCCTCAACACCAGCACCTGACTGGTCGTCACACAACACCAGC
>WNGS01014640.1:0-16632 GCA_020271785.1 Procambarus virginalis
GCGCGAGTTGTAGTGCTTTGTATCTAGGACAGGACATTCTACCAACACCAGGGAGTTGAAGGCCCGACAAACGGGCCCGAGGCGGAAGAGCACGCCGGATTCGCTATATAGCTAATGAATTTTCGTCATCCGGTAAACGGCACAAGCAAAGCGTTACAAGCGACATCGGATCGAATTTTTAGATGCATGAACTACCACTCGCTGGGCCAAGTTGACCCTTGTGTCTTGTACTTGTGTGAATCCCCTGATTGAATTCACCCATTCTGACATGGGCAAGTAGATGTTCTGCTGGGCGACCGAGAGTGTGTTGATACCGGCCCTCGGGGCCTCTCAGAGGTATCCGGGACTATTGGTAAGCAGACCACAGTGCATAACGGGAGATTCTATTAGTTTGAGGGCGACCAGGACCCTCTCAGGGCGGCCACCAATCAGTCACAATTGAGTCATGATGGACATCTAGCCGTCCATAATGCACCAGGGTGTCCTAACATGCCAACGGTGTGGACTAGCAGAACTTATTCATACCTAAGTCAGACAGGGCAAGCTGGCAGAACGATCTGGAGAATCCAAGCCCTGGTTGTGGACTAGCAGGAAGTGTACGAGAGAATGCTAAGGGACTATCTGGCAGAAGTGCAGTGGAGTGGAGGAAATAAAGTTAGAGGAAGATACAGTACCAACGGATAGATGGACCCTAGGATCATACGATGTCTCAACCGAGCTCCGGAAAGATGACCTTACCTTAAGAGACCATAGGCCAAGGATACTATTACGCAACCGCATTAACCCATCGACGAAGGCCGCAGGGAAACACCCCCACACCTCACGTTACCCACCCATCGCACAGATTGGATGTACAACGCACTACGAAAAGATATGGTCGGGAAAACGACCAGGTGGACAAGACTAAGGCAGGAGAGGTGAATATACATGTAACGTGTACAAGGAAGTTGAGGAGTACAGCCGGATCACGATACACTCAGTACACTGTCCGGAGCTTGACTCTCTTGACGGATACACCGGCGAGAAAAAACATCTATAGAAAGGGCACACAGTCCAAGATCGATGATTGTTACTAAAGGGATGGCATCCTTTATGTAAGCTCTCGGTGCATGTTAGAACAACTGATCTAAGCAGTTGTTATGCTGGGTCTGTGCAGCGCGATGCGTCTCCCTAGGGTGTCAGCAACGTTTGCGGAAAAGTCATTATCCATGGGTACCTACTCAGGAGATCGACACACAAGATTTCCAACATATAGATGACATTTCTTCCACTTGGGCGCCTTATAACACCTCACCCTAATCTGCTGTCGGTATGTTGACGACATTTTACACAGGTCCCTGATGACAGCCCTAAACTGATCAGCAAGCAGTGCCACAGCAGGGGATATTGCGCCGGCAAATCTTGTTGTGGTATTGTCCCGTTACGCGGAATGCACGTGGAGATGAGCAATATGTTCCACTTCTTACTAAGATGTGTGACTAACGTTTCATGGACTCCGGCAATAGTTCCTCTTGTAGCGAGTGTGTTTCCCAACTGACGCACCGTACAACTCCAGCTACGGAAAAAAACCACTGGGGCACCATACGGTACTTGCGCACCTAAACTTGCCAAGACAGTGAGTGCCCAGACAACAGGTAAAGCAGGGAGTGATTGTCACGCTTCTTATCGAACCCGTGCTCTCACCAGCAAGGGTTCAGAAATGGTAGGAGATAAGCAGAGTTACGACTGAGAACGTGTAGGGTAAGGCAGTCCTAGTCAGACAACTGTTCGACCAATGGTTTCATTGAACGATCAATAGATATGACAAGGATAGTGAAACGCCATGCAACCATCTGAAGAGACAACTAATACAACATCTATACCCCCTATTAGACCATTTACAAGGGCACTCGTTCTCCACAGCTCATTAAACGGGGGAAAGGGTCCTGTAAGATAATGTTCCTAGGCAATAAAAGAAAGTTATCCTACAGACAAAAAATCAGAAGATAAAAACTAACGATTTACTAATAGAAAACCTAAAAACAAACGGGCCAGCCTACTCAATGGAGAAGACCCAACACTGAGCCAAGAACGCTCTAAAAGACAAACGTCGTCTATGCTTTCAAAGGCCCACTTGGGGAATGTAAGCCCCAAATAACTCACTATATAGGCAAGAAAACAACCTCTCTTTTCAGAGCGTTTACGAGATAAGAACAGGGCTCCATAAGGGAACATATAACTTCTTCTCACAACCAGACCAACACAAGCATCTTAGAGACCACAGACCACACCAAGCACTCAATTAGCTAGAAGACAAACGCGACAGCACGCAGGCGGACTTTGACAGTCTGCGAGGGGCACTATACACTATATCAGAAGAAGTCAACACCAGCAATCAAACGCCATCTTCAAGCAGCAATTCACTAAATGTCTACACACACTTCAAAGACTCCGACTCCATATAAAAACATAAAGAAATATGGGCAATAGGCCTTCTGCTAGTTCTATTTTTACCCAAACTTCTGCAACAGATAGTTTCTGCTCACTACCCCTTGTTCACCAGTTCTGTGTTTTGTTGAAAAGTTTGTTTTTCACCCACTATTGTATTACATACACACCCACGCTTATAATGCGCGCTAAGCGACCCACTGCTGAGTTCAGGCCTAGTTGGGTGTGGATACCACTAAAGTCCTTTAGAAAAACTGTTAATAAAGCATTTACACCGAAAACGCACGCTACAAGGTACCCGTCAAGACTCGAATATAAAAATGATTTTGTGAGAAGGTTAATTTTCATTTACACGTCAACCAGTAACAAAGAAAAATCGGTAAATCGAGAACGAATCTATGGTTAGAATTATTAACTTTACTTTTTCGGTCAATATTTTAATAAATATATGTCCTCCAGAGCCAAAGAACTGTACACAAATTTCCTTATATATAGGAAGTATAATATGATAGTTATATAATATATTATAATCCATAAATACTATATATCTATATATTATATATATAATACTATATGTATATAAAATAATATATTATATATATATAATATTATGGTGGTTGTTAGGCAGTTCTGTGCCTCACCAAGGGCGCAACTCCCTGGGTGTATGGATGATTTGGGGGATGGCGAGGAAAGCGACTACCAAGAAGCCGGCAGAGATCACCCACTCTCTCCACGCGCGCTTGAAGTTCTTCCCAATGGAACAGGCACCACAACATATACAGACTTGGTAGAGCGCGATCGCAGAGATGCGTGTAAATTTCCACAGGGGCCGACCCCTGAAGGTGTGATGAAGACGTGCAAAAGGGACGCTACAATCCCGGATACCGCCAGTGGATCGCGGGCCGAAGAACCAATCCATCATGGGATGAACGCACCCAGGCCCGCCGGAGGAGAGCCGAGTGCCGCACTACCTGGAGACAGGTGGATACGAATCCCGGTCCCAGATCGTGTGAAGGGTTCCAGACAATGATCGTCACAGCCCCCTTTCAACCGTACGTGCACGCGCGGCTCCTTTCGCAAGTCCGACTAGCGCACCATACTGCGATGAGAACTCACTAGGTATGTCAACAGAGCCTAATCCTCTTAACCTCACGCCGAGCACCTAAGGACGCTGATAGCACGCTTATCTAGAACCACTTCCCCTGACCGGCACCGTCGGACTGGTAATCTTGAGGCATAGCATTTGTCAAAATCGACCTCATTCTTGGGGGCAAGCTGTGACGAACACAATGCAACCCCGCCTGGCTGGTCCCCAGGGGACTATATGCAACTGCATGGTGTGTTTTCAGAAATCATCACGCCCAGCCGTGACATGGACCCCATACTGCCGCGGAGGACGAACCCTGGCTACAGGCGCCTTCCTCGGCGTTTAGACCCCTCACTGCCCCGCTGCTAAGGGACGTGCTTAGCTGAAGCTCTTTGACCCCACTCCCCCGCCGGCACTTCGGGATGGTACTCTGGTGGTCAGTCAGCTTTTATCAAATCAGTACATTCTATCGTGTGGGACAACGTGAGGAATCACAAATGAGCATATGTTTGTTTTACAAACTATAACACAAGACCTGACTGGCCCCCGAACTTATATGCAACTAGATAACGGTGACACCTAAGAAGTTGACTCGTAGCAATACTGACCTGAGTGAGAAACGCACAACTTGTTTGTACAGGACGCCTTAATCACGCTTGACCATCTGATGCTGACATAGGAAGTGCTACCCAAAGGCTATATTGAACCATTCCCGCGCCGGCACTCGGATGGTAAATCTTGGGCATAGCATCTTAACACAAATCACACTCATTCTTTGGGGCACCTGCGTGAGGATACACCAACTGCGAACCAAGTGCCTGAATGGTCTCCAAGGGAATATGCAACAGTGAAAACTCACACCCCAGAGTGACTCCACCGAACCCATTACTGCCAGGCGCACGCGCAAACTGTTCTGTAAGAGGCCCCGGTACGTCACGCTGCCATCACGAACCGAGACCGAATGGATAGTGATAAGGACGATAGGCTATTTGAACAGCTTAACACCGCCGGCACTCGGTGGCTTAATCTTAGGTCTTGGATTTTTCACCCGCCACCTCAATTTTTGGCGCACACAGTGAGTATACCACAAAAGTGCGTGATTATTGCCGTTATGGGAGAGAAATTATAGTCATCCTAAGTTCCGCATTCTCCTATTTGTCATCTCATGCTGCCTTAAACCTGATAGTCTCACGTATCTATACCATGTGCCTCCTATTTCCCACGAGGATTACACATGAAAATAGTGAAAATAACAGTCTGCCATCTTGGATGTACTAATAACAAAACAGAACCTCTTTAAGCACCACGTATATACCAGCCCACCAACATAGGATTATGCCTGAACGGTAGAAGTGAGTGCCCCCAAAGATACAAAGCCAGTGTTCTCAATGCTTATATTCGTCGAGCGCTTACCCACTGCTCTGAATGGAGCAACGTGAGTAGAGAGTTTGAAAGAGTAACTCAGGTATTGGTGAACAACGGATATAGCAACGCGGAAATAAACGCTGCTATAAGAAGACACTTGGACCGCTGGTATAATCCAGAACCTAGAACAGAAACCACAATACCTCCAATAAAATTATATTACAAATCAACCATGCACAGTGAACATATAAAAGAGGAAACAATAATGAAAGAATAATCCGTAAAGGAGTAAAAAGCATTACTCTTAACCAAAACATAGACCTGATCATATTCTACAAAACCAAGAAGACTTACGAACTCCTTATCAAAAATAGCCCGAAGCCGACGGAGAACCCTCTACAGCAGTAAAGCGTTGTATACATGTACACTTGCCCCCACGAAGGATGCAACCTTCAATCTAAGTACATCGGTATGACGTCGACCAAGCTGACGAGGCGTTTGACATGTCATCTACAATCCGGTGCCCCCAGGAATCACATGAGACAAGCCCATGACATCACCCTAACAAGAGAAATGTTGAACAAAATACCTGTATAATAGACAAACCCAAGATGCAAGATGATTACAAATTCTTGAAGCAATTCACATAAGAATAGAACAACCTACCATGAACACCCAAATCACGGAACTATTTACTCTACCCACCATGAGAGTAAGGACAAGACCAGAACATAACGATGCCAAAACAGAAGACACTGTTGAACATAACAGGCCAATCACACATGATTAATCTTTGTATGTAGATAGGAGCTGCCTCCTATGGGGCAATAGGCCTTTCGCAGTTACCTTTATTCTTATGTTATTATGTGCTTCATCTCCCATTTATCCCTTATGTATCCTCCTTGTTTTTACCTTTATTGTCTTATCACCTGACCCAGTGTGGGTATAAATTCAACCAGTTCTGTAAATTCTTTTCACTTGAGAATGAACCATGGAGGTTCGAATCGTTGTGCGAATTCTATAAATAAGTGTAATACACTCTATAGTAATTCACTTTTTCTTCACCTTGAAATTACGAAAATGAGTTTTGGAGAACTCCTCTTTCAGCTAAGCCCTGATGCTAAGAAAATAGTTAGATGGATAGAAGCCCTAAATCAGAAGATAGTAAATACAGAATATGAGGTCATATTCAATGAGACATATATGTATGTATATATATATATATATATATATATATATAGATATATATATATATATATATATATATATATATATATATATATATATATATATATATATATATATATGCAAACAAGCCTGAATGGTCCCCAGGACTAGATACAACTGAAAACTCACACCCTAGAAGTGACTCGAACCCATACTCTCAGGAGCAACGCAACTGGTATGTACAGGGACGCCTTATACCACTTGACCATCACGACCGGACATAAGGAAGTGATAGCCAAGGCTATATGAACCACTTCCTCGCCGGCACTCGGATGGTAATCTTGGGCATAGCATATTATCAAATCACCTCATTTTTTGGTGAGGTGATTTGATAAAATGAGGTGATTTGATAAAATGCTATGCCCAAGATTACCATCCGAGTGCCGGCGGGGAAGTGGTTCATATAGCCTTGGCTATCACTTCCTTATGTCTGGTCGTGATGGTCAAGTGGTTTAAGGCGTCCCTGTACATACCAGTTGCGTTGCTCCTGGGAGTATGGGTTCGAGTCACTTCTGGGGTGTGAGTTTCAGTTGTATCTAGTCCTGGGGACCATTCAGGCTTGTTTGCATTTGTGTTCCTCACGTGTTGCCCCAAAAAATGAGGTGATTTGATAAAATGCTATGCCCAAGATTACCATCCGAGTGCCGGCGGGGAAGTGGTTCATATAGCCTCGGCTATCACTTCCTTTTGTCCGGTCGTGATGGTCAAGTGGTTTAAGGCGTCCCAGTACATACCAGTTGCGTTGCTCCTGGGAGTATGGGTTCGAGTCACTTCTGGGGTGTGAGTTTCAGTTGTATCTAGTCCTGGGGACCATTCAGGCTTGTTTGCATTTGTGTTCCTCACGTGTTGCCCCAAAAAATGAGGTGATTTGATAAAATGCTATGCCCAAGATTACCATCCGAGTGCCGGCGGGGAAGTGGTTCATATAGCCTCGGCTATCACTTCCTTATGTCCGGTCGTGATGGTCAAGTGGTTTAAGGCGTCCCTGTACATACCAGTTGCGTTGCTCCTGGGAGTATGGGTTCGAGTCACTTCTGGGGTGTGAGTTTTCAGTTGTATCTAGTCCTGGGGACCATTCAGGCTTGTTTGCATTTGTGTTCCTCACGTGTTGCCCCAAAAAATGAGGTGATTTGATAAAATGCTATGCCCAAGATTACCATCCGAGTGCCGGCGGGGAAGTGGTTCATATAGCCTCGGCTATCACTTCCTTATGTCCGGTCGTGATGGTCAAGTGGTTTAAGGCGTCCCTGTACATACCAGTTGCGTTGCTCCTGGGAGTATGGGTTCGAGTCACTTCTGGGGTGTGAGTTTTCAGTTGCATATATGCCTGGAGACCGTTCAGGCTTGTTCGCATTTGTGTTCTTCACGTGTGCCCCAAAGAATGAGGTGATTTCATAAAATATCAATCCCAAGATTACCAACAGAGTGCCGGCGGGGGGATGGGGAATTAGCCTCGGCTACCATCCTCTTTTGTCTGGTCGTGTTGGTCGAGTGGTTAAGGGATCCTGTACATCAGATGCATTGCTTCTGGCAGTATGGGTTCGAGTCACTTCTGGGGTGTGAGTTTTCAGTTGCATATATGCCTGGAGACCGTTCAGGCTTGTTCGCATATATATATATATATATATATATATATATATATATATATATATATATATATATATATATATATATATATAGGAGAAGAAAAGGAGGAGAAGAAAAGAATAAAGTATTCAGTGAGAATCCACAAGATCTTCTCTGAATGCTCTTTGTTTTCTTCTTCGAGGATGTGGGTCCCTGCAATTGCACAGAGGTGGTACCCCTAATATATATATATATATATATATATATATATATATATATATATATATATATATATATATATATTATATATATATATATATATATATATAATATGTGTGTGTGTATATGCTGGAGGGGCTTTCTGGGGAGGGGGGTTCTGTCTGGGAGGGGTTTCTGGCGTTTTTTTCGGGGGAGGGGGGCGCCGCCTTCTGGCCAGTGTTGCCAGATTGGGCTACAAGTAGCGAATTGGGCTACGTTTGAATGCTCCAGCACTCCTAAATGTTTAATCTCGCTACTTGCGACTTTTGGGCTAATTTGAAAATAAATTGGGTTAGTTTGTGCTAGTAATGTTAAGATAGTCAATGACATATTATTTATGCATTCATAATGTAATGTGTGTAAATCACAGCGGTGTCCAACTGCCTTTTTGACCAGACCACAAAGTAGGCCTGGTCAGAGACCGGGCCCTGGGGACGTTGAACCTCGGAACCTTGGAAAAACCACAAGGTACGGTAGGTTTATCCAACCCTAATTGCTATTAATGTTTCATACCGGGTGATATCTATGCAAGCAATCCATCCTCATGAAATGATAGTACTTAACTATTTGGTGGAAAGTATCAATATGTAGTGATGGACCACCAGTAAGCAACTTAAAGATGAGTTTAAGTAGTGTACCACATCAAATTGTTTGGATATGTGGTAATGGTATGATAGACAGAATACTTAGGAGCTATAAAAATTTGCCCCAGGAGTTTAACACTTATATATGCTGTTCTTACTATATTAACCTGCAATAATGGACGGGCTCACCATAGTCGTGCTACTTGGAACTTTTTGTTCCAAGTAGCGAATCTTAATGAATAAAAAAACCTGCAATGTTAAACGGGATTCTTGTATTGTGATTTGTGTATTTGTATTCACTGAATTTGTGCGCCCCTTGAGGGACTTGAAGTAGAGGGTGGGTAGAAATAGCCTAAGCTACTCTATCCCTTTGAGATGTATTTTTTTCTTGTCTCAATAAACATACTTGAACTTGAACTTGATAAAGATGAGTAGACTTATATTGCTAGATTAAAAACATTTGCGTGTCTGTGTTCGATATTATAGAGCTAAACAAAGTAGGGCTTTACCTCAGTTTATGGGACTAGTTTCAGTTATAAGCATTACCTCTGAAGCCTGGTATCAACACCTCAAAGATTATTTTAGCTACTTGCATGGCCAGGACATCAACTCTGTGTGGACCTCATCTCTAATTTTACATTGTGATGAAGAACGATATCCCTTGTTTGTTTCTTTTCAAATGCATATCATTTCTTGCATTTGGTCTGTTCTCATGCATCTGATGAATTACCTTCCAACATCGACTTCATAACAAGAGAGAGCTACAGTTGATTCCATAGATCATCCAGAAGAGAAAGTTATCTAGAGATTAACAGCCATATAAATGATGGAAAAGTTGATACCTTTGTCAGAAACACGATGGTTGGCAAGGAAGAATAGTGTAGAGCGGCTGTCAGATCAGTGGGATTCTTGAACAACTCATTACTAAATTGCTAACGTCCTCGTGTGATAAGTATGTCGCAAAGCAACTATTTCAGTGTACTCTGATCCTGCCAATAAGCTATATTTCACATTCCTCAAACCAACCCTAAATGATTTGGAAAGGGTGACTTACTTTATCAAAAAGATGAAGCAGATCAGTGTAGCCTTCACGCTGGATTAGAAAAATTCACTCTTGGAATACTCTGAAGAATCGTGCATCCTGATCACGCAAAGCTTCATGTTAATTTTGACTTTAATTCCATTTATCTGCCCATGGAGAAAGTGAACTTTGGTTACGAATTTTCTACACTTTAGGTCACTAACAAACAAAACAATGCTATAAACCACGAATAGCTTCAAAATGTTCAAGAAAGGTGACGCAAATGTTTAGCGAAAGCTTGCAAAGAGCTTCTTTTCGTATTCATAATAATGCTGAAACTTTCAAAAAGGTGAAAAATCTGTCGCCTAGCAGATTTTAGGCCCAGACACGGTTATCATTTTCCGAACTTCCATTAGTTTTAGCTGACCAGTCTAAGCTTAGTGAAATTTAAAGTCAGTGCGCCTACTGTTAACCACTGACTGGTCCAACACTTGTGAGGGACAAATTCCAACATCTGGATCGTCATTTTGGACCAAGACAATACATCAAAAACGCTGCTGGCGATCCCATACTGATTCACCTCGCTGAGTTTGCATTGAAAATATAGCTCACCGATCAGTAATGCCCTGGTTGAATGCGTATTTTCGAGAGTAACATCTGTGAAAACTAAAATTGAGAATTCGAATGGGACTTGAGCTTTCGACATAATTATTAAGAATCAAACATATCTTGAAGAACACGGAACTTGTTGCTCATAATTTGATCCACCCATATCAATGCTTAAACATGAGTCAACAATAAACAAGAACGAATTGTGGATACAGACGAAGATCTGCATCCACGCATTGCGTAATAGTGGCTTTAGGCATTGTATGTACTAAGCTCTATCTATAAACTCGATCCATTTATGTAAAATCACTTTATGTATGTACCTTACCTGAATAAACATATTTATTTATTATTTATCTTGATAATCTTCAATTGTGAAAACGTGGATGGAGTCCACACTCATTATGCTTCATACAGCATATATTAATAAATTATCCTATTATCACATTTTTTTATCTGCAGAGATAACATTAATAAAACCATTAAAATCGTGTAGTGTACTATGTATTAAAAGTTAGTTTAGTTCATTTATTATGCACCCCATACCCATCCCGTGGGCGGTAGTGGAAAGGGTTACAGAGGCACATAATGGGCTCAGGGACTGAACCCCACAATTCATTTAGCTAAGCAAGTTACAATCTTGATGAGCTAGTTACAAAATTCAATATAAGTCGTCACATCAACAATGGGTTCGAGATCGACCTCAAGTACAGGTTCTAAATTAAGCAACTGACATATGTGAAGAGCTAGTGTCACAATTTATATGTTTGTCCTGCACACCGCCCCCCATCCAGTGGGCAGCGGATAGATAGGTGGATAGGTGGATAGGAATTGCAAATGGTCTCGTAAATAAATGGGCGGAAGCTGCCAAACTTAGTTCATTACCCGCTGTAACGAGAGAGTCATTAGATTCTTGGAAAGATCTAAGAATGAATTTTATACTTACAGCAGGTAACAGTGGTGATGTCACTTGCACAGGTATTACCAGAGAAGAACTAATAACGGCGATTAAAGTTGGGAAATCTACCGCCCCTGGGGAGGATGGAGTAACTTATGAAATACTTAATGAACTTGCCATTATGACGAAAAGCCCACTTTAGATCTCTTAATATTAGTTATAAAGAGGGCAGTATTCCCAGTAAATGGAAAAAAGCTATGGTCATCCCTATCCCTAAAGCCAATGGAGAGTACAGACCTGTGTCTTTAACCTCGTGTTTTTGTAAAATGATGGAGAGGATCATTTTAAATAGACTTTTATATATAATAGGTGATCAGCTGTCTAGTAATTTGTTCGGGTTCCTCAAAGGAAAAAGTACCTCTGATTGTATTATTAAATGTTTAGCTAATGAAAATGATTATTATAGAATTTTTATTGATTTACAAGGAGCTTTTGATAAAGCCAACAAAGAGGTTATTTTATATGAATTAGCTGGTCTTGGTGTTAAAGGGAGATTATTGCGCTGGATAGGGGATTATCTTTATGAAAGGAAGGCTCAGGTGTGGTATCAAGGTTGTATGTCAGGTGTGAGGTCTTTTGAACTCGGCACACCTCAGGGAGGAGTGTTGAGTCCCACCCTGTTTAATGTACTAATGAATAAGATAGCGTCTGAGAGATACTCAAATGGGGTAACTCCAATCATATATGCCGATGATATTTTGTTTCAGGGCAAAGATATTTCAAAGGTTCAAACAGTGTTGGACAATTTCGGATACCTGTGTCATCATATGGGACTGGTGGTTAATGAAAACAAAACTAAGTTTGAATGTAGAAGTCGGAGGCCCATTATATTGAAAATAAATGGTAAAAATATAGAGAGAGTTAATATATAAATATTTAGGCATATATGTTGGATATACCCATGAGAGTTTGGAAGCTGAGATGAACAGACTGTTGGGTCAATGTCGGAAGAGATTACAACCTCTGAAGGCCTTGGCATGCTGTGGAAAGGGAGTGGGAGTCCCTGTGCTACGAATGATATACTTGAGTACTGTAAGATCTCTTATTGATTATGCTGCACCTGTCATTTCTTGTTTTGGTAAAGGTAGGATGGGCAAGTTGGAGAAGGTACAAAATGAAGCCATGAGAATTATCTTAGGATGCCCAAGAAATGCTATGATTGAGATAATGAGGATGGAGCTTAATCTGCAGAGTATTGGGGATAGAATTTCAGAGATAAATGTAGCCTCTGCCATTAGATTAATGAGAGGTGGGGGAGCTAATGAATTAATCCTCTCGGTTCAAAAGGTGGGAAGTAGTGAACAGTGTATGATGAAGAAGAGAGTATATATGAATAACTTATGTTCTAATGTTATAAAGTATGATGTTATTACAGAGTGTATTGCTGTGCCCAAGAGAAAAGTCACACCACCATGGGAGGATTGTAATGTAGATGTAGTAATTACTCCCTTGCAAAAGAAAAAAAGTATGTATGAAAAAAGAGAGCTGAGGGCAACATATGATTGTATAATTAGAAAAATGCCCACAGAAAACACTCTACATGTATATTGTGATGGGTCAGTAGCGAGGGATGGGAAGGCAGGATGTGGAGTCTTGATCAGCGAGTACACTGACATCGGCACTGTAGATACTGTTATTGGACGCCGCTTAACTGACAATGTCTCTTCAACGCAGGCTGAACTCCAAGGTGTATTAGCAGGATTACAGGAAGTAGTTAAATGTGGTAAAAATGCTTGCTTCTTTATTGACAGCAGAGGAGCGTTAGAGTCTTTAAATAGCAGACGCCCAGTATATCAGAATATTGTGATAGAGTGTAGAGAGAATGTTAAGAAATTAGAAAAAACTGGGTATAAAGTAAGATTCATGTGGATCCCTTCACATGTGGGAATCCTGTTGAATGAGGTAGTTGATGACATAGCGAAAAGAGCCACTGAAAAACCTCTTGTTGATGTTATATGTCAGTTAACCTTGAAACAAATAAAAACAAGAATCAAGATGATCCAAGAGGGTGAAGAAATGATAAAGAGAATGGCAATGGTGGACAGTAGTAACACACTTAAGCATTATTACACCCTTAACAGATTAAGGGTGTGCTATCCGGGAGCTGGAATTGGTGATATTGTTGGAAACATGAATGATATTATGAAGGGAAATGGGAACAAACCCATTATTTGTTAAGTGCAGGGGGTAATGATGTTGGGCGAGTTAGGAGTGAGGAACTAATACAAAGATTCAAGACAGCAATAGAATTAGTTAGGAGCAAGGGAGGAATCCCGATCATATGTGGCATTCTTCCAAGAAAGGGAGTGGGAAATGAATGGATGTCGAGGGCACTTGGTGTCAATTGCCGGCTGGAAAGATATTGCAAATCAAATGCAATATCTTTCATAGACAACTGGGAACACTTCTATGGAAGGAATGAAATGTATGCTCGTGATGGGGTGCATCTATCGAGAGCTGGGGTTGTTGCTGTTGCAAACTCGTTGGAAGAAGTGGTTAGAGGTGTTTGTTTGGGTTTAAACTGTTAGTAGATAGAGGTATGGGAATTGATTTGGAGGAAGGAGGTAATAAAAGTATGTGTTTGCGGGAGAAAGGAATTGGCAAAATGATCAGGGAAAGAGAAGGGCCTCAAAATAACAATTCACTTAGGGTATATTACACAAACAGTAGAAGTCTAAGAAATAAAATTAACGAATTAAATGCTCTTGTCTGCACAGAAAAAATAGATATTATTGCACTTACCGAAACGTGGATGAATGTAGATAATAGAGAACTATTAGCTGAATATCAAATAAATGGATTTAAACTATTTCACACAGATAGATATATTAGACGAGGAGGTGGAGTAGCCATATACGTTAGGGACAATTTGAAATGTAGTCTCAAAGAGGGAATCAAAACTGAGCCACACACAGAAACCATTTGGATAGAATTAAACGAAAAAGCAAATAATATTACAATAGGAGTTATATATAGGCCACCAAATTTAGACAGAATGGAAGCAAAACATCTATGGGATGAAATATCTAGGGCAACTAGATCTAACAGTATTTATGTCATGGGTGACTTTAATTTTAGTGGAATAAACTGGTTGAACAAAACAGGGAATAGTGAAGCAGAAGATTTTCTAGAATTAATTGACGATTGCTTTCTTACGCAACACATTAAGGAACCAACACGGGAAAATAATATTTTAGATTTAGTGTTAACTAACAGGGAAACACAAATTAATGACATCGAAATAGGGAGTGAGCTAGGGAACAGTGATCACAAAGAAATCAGATTTAGCATAGAATGGAATAGACCTGTAGGAGAAAATTCTGTTAAAGTGCCAGATTTTCGAAAAGCTGATTTTAATAGCCTAAGAAAATTTTTGGGTCAAATTGATTGGAAAGTCTTGGGTATAGGGTGTGGGCCGGTCTTGGAGCGAGACATGAACCCAGCGATAGGTGATGTAAATGGGGATTTCGATGTGGATTCAATATATAACTTATTTAAGAATATTCTAAACAAAGCACAGGAACGTAGTATACCACACAAATTGAATAGATCGATTACTAATGACCCAAAGTGGATAACAAAGAATTTGAAGAACCTTATAGGTAAAAAGAGAGCTTGGTACAAAAGGATTAAAAATGGGGAGGTCACTTTAGAACAGGAATTCGTACAACTGGTTAAAATGTTAAAAAAGAGATAAGGAAAGCAAAAAGAAACTATGAAGTTCGTATAGCAGGGCAAGCAAAGACAAATCCTAAAGGGTTTTTTCAGTTATATCGAACTAAGACTAGGGAAAGGATAGGTCCATTAAAAACTGAGACAGGTCAAATAACAGATAGTGATGAAGAGATGAGTAGTATTTTTAACAAATATTTTGTATCTGTATTTACTAAAGAGGAACTTAACAATATGCCTTCAGCCGAACAAGTCTATGTGGGTGGGGACGAGGACAGGTTGACGAGTTTAGCAGTTACCAGGGAGGATGTTCTTAAACAAATAGTAAAACTCAAACCAAACAAATCCCAGGGCCGGATGAAGTGTTTGCCAGGGTGCTGAAAGAATGCAAAGAGGAGCTTTGTGACCCACTGTCAATCATATTTAATAAATCAATAGAGTCAGGCAGAGTGCCAGAGTTTTGGAAAGTTGCTAATGTGATACCAGTTTTTAAGAAAGGAGATAGATCACTTGCGTCTAACTATCGACCAATTAGCCTAACGTCTATTGTGGGAAAGTTACTCGAATCTATAATAGCAAATAAAATTCGTCTTCATCTTGAAAAACATAAATTAATAATTGAGTCGCAACATGGTTTTATAAATGGCCGTTCATGTTTAACAAATTTGTTATCTTTTATTCTAGCATAGTTGAGGCAGTTGATAGTGGTAAGGATTGTGATGTTGTGTACCTTGACTTTAGCAAAGCTTTCGATACAGTGCCACATGAAAGACTGATTAAAAAGATAGAGGCTCATGGTATTGGGGGTGCTATATTAAGCTGGATTAGGGCATGGCTATACAAAGGAAACAGAGAGTTAGTATAAATGGAGTCAAGTCAGAGTGGGAAAATGTTGTAAGTGGAGTGCCTCAAGGCTCTGTCTTGGGACCTCTGTTGTTTATAATATATATAAATGATTTAGATTCAGGTTTGAGTAGCAACATTTGCAAATTTGCCGATGATACGAAAATCGGTAGGGAAATTAATTCGGAGGAGGACTCACTATCACTTCAAGTTGATCTAGATAGGGTTTTGAAATGGTCAAAGGACTGGCAGATGCAGTTTAATGCTGATAAATGTAAAGTTCTGAGGCTAGGTAATGATGATAGAGTTACAAGATACGAGCTAGATGGTGTTGAGATTGCGAAGTCGGATTGCGAAAGGGATCTGGGAGTTATAATTAGTAAGAATTTAAAACAAAAGGATCAATGCATAAATGTTCGTAATAAGGCAAATCGGACACTCGGATTTATTAATCGCAGCGTAAGTAACAAGACACCTGGTGTGGTTCTCAAGCTATATCTTGCTCTGGTTAGGCCCATTTAGATTATGCAGTTCAGTTTTGGTCGCCATATTATAGAATGGATATAAATTCACTTGAACGTGTCCAGCGTAGGATGACTAAGTTAATTCCCCAAATTAGAAATCTTTCATATGAAGAAAGATTAACAAAGCTTAATTTGCATTCACTGGAAAGGCGAAGAGTTAGGGGTGACATGATAGAGGTTTACAAGTGGATGAATGGACATAACAAAGGGGATATTAATAGGGTATTGAAAGTATCAACACAGGACAGAACGCGAAACAATGGGTATAAATTGGATAAGTTTAGATTTAGGAAAGACTTGGTAAATACTGGTTCAGTAACAGGGTTGTTGATTTGTGGACCAATTGCCGCGTAACATTGTGGAGGTGGGGTCCCTCGATTGTTTCAAGCAGGGGTGGACATATTATGAGTGGGATTGGGGGTTATAAATAGGAGCTGCCTCGTATGGGCCAATAGGCCTTCTGCAGTTACCTTTGTTTCTATGTCTTATGT
>WNGS01014646.1:3175-23248 GCA_020271785.1 Procambarus virginalis
CATCACCCTACCCTCCCCTCATACCATCACCCTACCCTCCCCCTCACACCATCACCCTACCCTCCCCTCATACCATCACCCTACCCTCCCCTCACCACCACACCCTACCCTCCCCCTCATACCATCACCCTACCCTCCCCCTCATACCGTCACCCTACCTTCCCCCTCATACCATCACCCTACCCTCCCCCTCACACCATCACCCTACTTCCCCCTCACACACCATCACCCTACCCTCCCCCTCATACCCTCACCCAACCCCCCCCCTCACACCTCACCCTACCCTCCCCCTCTACCATCACCCAACCCCCCCCACACCATCACCCTACCCTCCCTCCCCCCTCACACCCATCACCCAACCCTCCCGCCTCACACCACACCCTACCATCCCCACCTCACCTATCTCCCTATCCTCCCCTCACATCCACCACCCTATCCTCCCCATCACACCATCACCCTACCCTCCCCCTCACACCCAACACCCTACCGTCCCCTCACCCGCATCACCCTACCCACCCCCTCACCCTCACCCCCCCCTACCCATCCCCCCACCATCAAGTATCCTACCCTGCTGTCACACTGGTGACGAGGCCAGGAGATACTCTTGAAGTACTCTATCCTGCTGTCACACTGGTGACGAGGCCACGAGAGACTCTGGCAGAACCCTACCCTACTGTCACACTGGTGACGAGGCCACGAGAGACTCTGGCAGAACCCTACCCTACTGTCACACTGGTAACGAGGCCACGAGAGACTCTGGCAGAACCCTACCCTACTGTCTCACTGGTAACGAGGCCACGAGAGACTCTGGCAGAACCCTACCCTACTGTCACACTGGTAACGAGGCCACGAGAGACTCTGGCAGAACCCTACCCTACTGTCACACTGGTGACGAGGCCACGAAAGACTCTGGCAGAACCCTACCCTACTGTCACACTGGTGACGAGGCCACGAGAGACTCTGGCAGAACCCTACCCTACTGTCACACTGGTGACGAGGCCACGAGAGACTCTGGCAGAACCCTACCCTACTGTCACACTGGTAACGAGGCCACGAGAGACTCTGGCAGAACCCTACCCTACTGTCACACTGGTGACGAGGCCACGAGAGACTCTGGCAGAACCCTACCCTACTGTCACACTGGTGACGAGGCGCCACTTGACAGTTTGTTTTCTAAAAATCACCACCTTCCTCGTCGCTTCCAGCTTGCCCTTGCCTCCCTGAAGTCTAACAATTCTATTCTTATCCTTCCTTCCGAATAAGGCAATTCGGTGGTTGTCCTTGACCGTGAGGACTACCCCCAGAAAGCAGATGTCCTGCTCTCTGACTCCCGCACTTATGCCCACTGACTTCTAACCCTTTGGCTAGCCTTAAAACTTTCTTTAACCGCAAACTAAGACAGCTCTCTAGTCTTTGTCCTCCTGACTTCGACCTCATTAAACGTTTCCGTGTCATCTGCCCTTCTCTTCCTTATATCTATGGTTTACCTAAGACTCATAAACCTGGTGTTCCTCTTCGTCCTATCATTTATTCACGGGGCTCTGTCGGCTATCCTCTTGCCTACTGGCTCGCTAAAACTCTGACGCCTTACCTTGGCACTTTTTCTCCTGCCCACCTTCGTTACTCTCAGGACTTCATAGAAAGACTGCGCCTGCAACCCTCCTGTAAGATGCTTAGTCTTGATGCCGACTCTCTGTTCACTAATGTTCCCCTCGATGACGTTCTCTCTATCTTTAGACAGAAGGCGACTGAGGTCCTTCTTCCTCTCCCGCTTCGCACTGACGTTTTCCTTAAACTCGTTAGACTCTGTGTTGACTCTCCTTCTCTTGCAACGGTAAATATTACACTCAAACTCGGTGTCGCTATGGGTTCCTCCCTCTCCCCTGTTCTTGCCAATTTCTACGTGGAATACTTCGAGACTGTTCTTCTTCTTCTTCCTTCTATTGATACTCGTCCCTCTCTCTGGCTTCGCTATGTTGATGACATTTTTTCTTTATGGCCTCATGACCTTAGTCTTTTCCAGCCTTTTCTCTCCTCTCTAACAACAGGCTCCTTCCATCCATTTCAAAGTTGAATGGGAATCTAATTACCTCCTTCCTTTTCTTGACGTTCACGTTCACAGCTCTGTGTCCGGATTCTCTCTCTCTGTCTACCGCAAACCCCTGCATAGTGGCATGTACATTCACTTCTTTTCCTACCATCCTCCTTCTGTTAAGAAAAGTGTCCTCGTCTCTCTCTTCCTCAGCGCTCTACGCATCAGCGACCCCAGTTTCTTGATTCTAAAATTGCCTTTATCTACAAATCATTCTCTCGCCTTGGTTACCCTTTGTATTTTATATACTGTGCCTACTCTCAAGCTAATCGAAATTTCTTTCATGCTAAACCTGTTCCAACACTAGTAGCACTGTGCTCTGCCTTCCCTTCATATCTGAACTCAAAACGTTTACTAATACCTTTCATCCTCTTGACATAAACTCACCTTTCGACAAACTAACACACTTCGCAGCAATCTAGTTCACACTGCTCCTCCTGCTTCTAATGCCGCTCGTTATGACAGACTTAAAGAACACCAAGAAGTGTTAAGTCTGCAGACACAAACAATGCTCTCTTCTGTCATGTGAGGGATTCTAATCATTCTATTGACTGGTCATCCTTCAAAATAATCTTTCCTGCCTCTACTCAACACAGACGCCGTCTTGATGAATCGGCTCTGATACACTACCTACCCAACATGAACTTGAGTCCTGGCTTTGTTGCTGTTGACTCTTCCCTTTCACAGTATATACTCAAATGCTCTAAACTTTCTAACAAGCGTGACCTAACGTAAGCTTACCCTTCCATTTATCTTTGTTTCTTTATTTCTTTCTTTCTTTTTCTTTCCCTTGTTTTCTCTTACGATCCCCCTTTTTTATTCTTTCAGTATATTTTAATTATTTCTTATTCTTATTTTTTAAGATTATTTCTTATTCCTTTATTTTTTAAGAATTATTCTTATTCCTTTATTATAACTTACCTTTCGTACCTTTTGCCTTGCTTTTTCCTACTCTAAGATTTCCTTCTTATCTCTCTCTTGCCAGTTTAAATATAAATAAATAATATGTTTATTCAGGAAAGGTACATACATAGAGAGATTTTACATAAGTGGATCGATTTATAGATAGAGCTAGTACATACAATGCCTAAAGCCACTATTACGCAATGCGTTTCGGGCAAAGTTTTTATTGCCTTCGCCTCCTTCCCTTATCACAATCGACTTGAGAATGCTATAACTAGGATGTCTTGATTTCAGGGCTTAGCTTCCCCGCGCCCGGTCCTCAACCCGGCCTCCTTTTTGTTACATAACCCCAGGAAGCAGCCCCGTCGCAGCTGGCTGCTACGGGGCTGCTTCCTGGGGGTATGGGGGCCCTGGGGGTACCTGGGCCCGTACCTGCTGGGTATGGCTCCAGTAGTAGTAGTAGGCATCCATCAGTCTCAGGAGACTATGGAGTGCGCTCTGGTTGTCGGTCTGGAGTGGCTTCACCAGCAGGTACGGGCCCAGGTATCCCCAGGGCCCCCATACACCCAGGAAGCAGCCCGTAGCAGCCCAGCTGCTACGGGCTGGGCTGCCAGGTACCTATTTACTGGGTAAATAGTACCTGGGCTGGGTGTCCCTGATACCTGGGCTGGGTGTCCCAGGTACCTATTTACTGCTAAGTAACAGGGGCATCAGGGTCAAAGTAACTTTTTGCATATTTGTCTCCGCCTCCACCGGTGATCGAACCCGGAACCTTAGGACAACGAATCCGAAGCGCTGTCCACTCAGCTGTCTGGCGCCCGAACAGGACGGACTGAAATGTCGTCGTCCCTTAACTTTCTAGTGTGTGGGTTTGGTCAACATATTTTAGCCACTTTATTGTGACTCCTCGTCTGCACTCTAGAAGTACTCTACCCTGCTATCGCACTGTTGACGAGGCCAGGAGATACTTTAGAAGTACTCTACCCTGCTGTCACACTGTTGACGAGGCCAGGAGATACTCTAGAAGTACTCTACCCTGCTGTCACACTGTTGACGAGACCAGGAGACACGCTAGAAGTACTCTACCCTGCTGTTACACTGTTGACGAGACCAGGAGAGACTCCAGATGTACTCTACCCTGCTGTCACACTGGGGACGAGGCCAGGAGATACTGTAGAAGTACTCTACCCTGCTGTCACACTGTTGACGAGACCAGGAGAGACTCAAGATGTACTCTACCCTGCTGTCACACTGGTGACAAGGCCTTGAGGGACTCTTGAAGTACTCTACCCTGCTGTGATACTGAGGACGAGGCTTCATGTGGATTATAATATTTCACAAATAAATATAGACAGAAGGTGATATGCAGAAATTGACTGACCTGTGAGAAGTCGATATTCTCCACCTCTTTCTTAAGGACATCTCTGATGCAGTCCCGAAGAGGGATGCCGCTGTTCGCATACACTTTGTTGGCCAAGTCTATCACATAGTCACTCGTGTTGCTCTGTCTCTCTGCGGTTCTGTAGGGACATCTTAATTATTATATCTAATTCATGCGTTTATATACACTCATAAATAACAAGTTAAAGAGGACTCTAATATTTAATTATACATATAGTAATTAAGATGACAAGTGAAGAATGTGAGTGGACTCACAGACGGTCGAGGGCCCTGTAGGTAGCCAGAGTGGTTGAAGGGTCTCTGAGACGAAGAGTGTCCTGCAGCTGCTGACGAGTCCTGCCAGCAGACCCAAAGTAGGCCAGGACCAGGGCGGTCCACACGCTGTAGGGCGAGAAGAAAAAGTTTCCTGTGGCGGTGGGTGGATTGAGCTGCTTGNTAGAAGTACTCTACCCTGCTGTCACACTGTGACGAGACCAGGAGATACCTAGTAGATACTCTACCCTGCTGTCACACTGTTGACGAGACCAGGAGATACTGCTAGAGTACTATACCCTGCTGTCACACTGTTGTGACGAGGCCTTGAGGGACTCTTGAAGTACTCTACCCTGCTGTCATACTGAGGACGAGGCCAGGAGGCTTCATGTGAATTATAATATTTCACAAATAAATATAGACAGAAGGTGATATGCAGAAATAGACTGACCTGTGAGAAGTCGATATTCTCCACCTCTTTCTTAAGACATCTCTGATGCAGTCCCGAAGAGGGATGCCGCTGTTCACACATACACTTTGTTGGCCAAGTCTATCACATAGTCACTCGTGTTGCTCTGTCTCTCTGCGGTTCTGTAGGGCATCTTAATTATTATATCTAATTCATGCGTTTATATACACTCATAAATAACAAGTTAAGAGGACTCTAATATTTAATTATACATATAATAATTAAGATGACAATGAAGAATGTGAGTGGACTCACAGACGGTCGAGGGCCCTGTAAGTAGCCAGAGTGGTTGAAGGGTCTCTGAGACGAAGAGTGTCCTGCAGCTGCTGACGAGTCCTGCCAGCAGACCCAAAGTAGGCCAGGACCAGGGCAGTCCACACGCTGTAGGGCGAGAAGAAAAAGTTTCCTGTGGCGGTGGGTGGATTGAGCTGCTTGAAGAGGTCCAAGCTGAAGGGGGTGATGTGGCCAGGTCAGGTGGGGAGGTCACCACCAGCTTGTCATTGTTGGAGATACACTGAGGCCTCACCACACTCACCAGCGTCACCACCACACTGCTGCACACCACAGCTTCCTCATCCTCTGGAACATAGTATAAGAACATTAGAATTAAGAAGCAGCGCAGCAGACCTAATGGTCAATACTTGGATGATCACATTCCCCTCCAGCTCCCTCTCATCAATGTGCCTATCTAATCTATAATTTAAACCAGGTACTGCTTGTCTCAAGCGTGCATGCCAGCAATCCATTCTAATCAACAATCTTGTTTCCAACAAGTACGTCACTATATCCCCTCTCAAACGAAATGTCTACAGCTTGCACTTATTCCAAGTTTTGACAGGTTCTCTCGGTTTTAGCACCCCTACACACAGAAATCACAATAGGTGATGCATCAATGAACAAATCCACAATGGGGTGCATGGGGGAGCTGTGTAAAACCCAGGTTTGTGTCTCGGAGAGGCTGCAGGATCCAAGTAAGGGCAGTAAAACTTCTGGTTGCAACTCTTTTGACCTGGTTGATACCTGGTTGATGGGGTTCTGGGAGTTCTTCTACTCCCCAGGCCAGGCTCGACTTGTGAGAGCTTGGTCCACCAGGCTGTTGCTTGGAGCGGCCCGCAGGCCCACATACCCACCACAGCCCGGCTGGTCCGGAACTTCTCTTAGAAAACAGTCCAGTTTTCTCTTGAAGATGTCCACGGTTGTTCCGGCAATATTTCTTATAGTCGCTGGGAGGACGTTGAACAACCGCGGACCTCTGATGTTTATACAGTGCTCTCTGATTGTGCCTATGGCACCTCTGCTCTTCACTGGATCAATCTTGCATTTTCTTCCATATCGTTCACTCCAGTACGTTGTTATTTTACTGTGCAGATTTGGGACCTGGCCCTCCAGTATTTTCCATGTGTATATTATTTGGTATCTCTCTCGTCTCCTTTCTAGAGAGTACATTTGGAGAGCTTTGAGACGATCCCAATAATTTAGGTGTTTTATCTCGTCTATGCGTGCCGTATATGTTCTCTGTATTCCCTCTATTTCAGCAATCTCTCCTGCTCTGAAGGGGGAAGTGAGTACTGAGCAGTACTCGAGACGGGACAACACAAGTGACTTGAAGAGTACAACCATTGTGATGGGATCCCTGGATTTGAAAGTTCTCGTAATCCATCCGATCATTTTTCTGGCTGACGCAATATTTGCTTGGTTATGCTCCCTAAACGTTAGATCGTCTGACATCATTATTCCCAAATCCTTGACATGCTGTTTTTCTACTATGGGAAGATTCGATTGTGTTTTGTACCCTGTATTATGTTTCAGATCCTCATTTTTGCCGTACCTGAGTACCTGAAATTTATCACTGTTAAACATCATGTTATTTTCTGCTGCCCAATCGAAAACTTTGTTGACATCTGCTTGTAGTTTTTCAATGTCTTCAGCAGAGGTAATTTTCATGCTGATTTTTGTGTCATCTGCAAAGGACGACACGAAGCTGTGACGTGTATTTTTGTCTATATCAGATATGAGAATAAGGAACAGTAGTGGTGCAAGGACTGTACCTTGAGGTACAGAGCTTTTAACGTCGCTTGGACTCGATTTTATCTGATTGACTGTTACTCTTTGTGTTCTGTTCGACAGGAAATTGAGTATCCAGCGTCCTACTCTTCCAGTTATTCCCATTGACCTCATTTTGTGAGCTATCACCCCATGGTCACATTTGTCGAACGCCTTTGCAAAGTCTGTGTATACAACATCACCATTTTGCTTTTCTTCTAGGGCTTCTGTGATTTTGTCATAGTGGTTGAGTAACTGTGACAGACAGGATCTTCCCGCTCTAAATCCATGTTGTCCTGGGTTGTGTAATTCATTGTTTTCCATAAAACTAGAAATTTGATTCCTAATCACTCTTTCAAACACTTTTATTATGTGTGATGTTAGTGCAACTGGCCTATAATTTTTTGCCAAGGCTTTACTCCACCCCCATGTGCAACGGAGCTATATCTGCAGATTTAAGTGCTGCTGGTATCTCCCCTGTATCTAGGCTCTTTCTCCATATTACGCTGAGTGCTCTCGCTACTGGTACTTTACATTTCTTTATGAATATTGAATTCCATGAGTCAGGCCCAGGAGCTGAGTGCATAGGCATATTGTCAATTTCTCTTTCAAAGTCTTCCGAGTTTGTGGTAATATCCGTTATATTATCTGCAGCCTGAATGTCATTCATAAAGAAGCTGTCTGGGTCATCAACTTTCATGTTGTTTATTGGTGTGCTAAACATAGCCTCATACTGGTTTCTTAGAATTTCACTAATCTCTTTGTCGTCCTCTGTGTACGTACCTTCATTTGTAATTAACGGTCCAATACTAGTCAAGGTTTTGGATTTTGATTTTGCGTATGTGAAAAAATGTTTAGGATTTTTCCTTATCTCTTGTATAGCTTTCTGTTCCAGTTCCATTTCCTCAGACTCATATGATCGCTTCAACGTTTGTTCAATTTCTTCGATCTCCCTGCTTAGGCTTATTTTCCTTACTTGTGATAGTTGTGTCTGCCGAAGCATTTCCATTATTGTTTTCCTTCTCCTGTACAGTCGTCTGCGTTCTCTTTCTAGAGTGGTCCTCTTTCTGCCCCTCCTCATAGGCACGTGCTTCAAGCAGACCTTGTAAGCTTCAGCTGTCAGTTGAGCTATTCCCTGTGTGGGAGTTTTGTCGCTTAAGACCGTCTCCCATTGAATGGTTGCAAGGTCTACATTTATTTTTTCCCAGTCGATCCTCTTATTGTTGAAATTGAATTGATTGAATATTCCTTCTCCCTTTTTGGGTCTCTTAGACCTAGTACCGTTATTTATGCTAGTCCGTACTTCAATGAGCTTATGGTCTGAGTATGAAGTATCTGAGATTGTGATGTCTCTGATTAGTTCATCATTGTTTGTGAATATCAAGTCTAGTGTGTTTTCGTTCCTAGTTGGTTCTGTAATCTGTTGATTGAGCGAGAATTTGTCACAGAATCTCAAAAGTTCTCTGACCTGTGGTTGGTTATTTCCCGGGTCATTCCCTGCTATGATATTTGTGTTTGCCATTCTCCATCTTAGACTCGGTAAATTGAAATCTCCAAGGAAGATAATATCTGGAGCTGGGTTTGCTAGGTTATCAAGTATGTTCTCTATTTTGTGCATCTGCTCTGTGAATTCCTCAACCGTTGTATCTGGCGGTTTATATATTAGAATAATAATTAGGTTTAGTTTCTCTACCTTAATTCCAAGTACCTCTACCACCTCATTAGTTGAGTTTAGTAGTTCTGTGCATACCAGGTCCTCTTTAATATACAGACCTACCCCTCCATTTGACCTAGTTTTTCTATCACATCTGTATAAATAATAATTTGGAATCCAGATTTCACCATCCTACGACCATGTCGTAGCTCAGTCGATTAAGGCAGCGTCTGGGTTGTGGGTCAGACGTAAGGTGGGGGACCACTCTGCTCTTCCACCCGAGTGCTTGTGGGTCAGACGTAAGGAGGGGGACCACTCTGCCCTTCCACCCGAGTGCTGGTGGGTCAGACGTAAGGAGGGGGACCACTCTGCCCCTCCACCCGAGTGCTGGTGGGTCAGACGTAAGGAGGGGGACCACTCTGCCCCTCCACCCGAGTGCTGGTGGGTCAGAAGTAAGGTAGGGGACCACTCTGCCCCTCCACCTGAGTGCTGGTGGGTCAGACGTAAGGTGGGGGACCATTCTGCCCTCCACCCGAGTGCTGGTGGGTCAGACGTAAGGTGGGGGACCACTCTGCCCTCCACCCGAGTGCTGGTGGATCAGACGTAAGGTGGGGGACCATTCTGCCCTCCACCCGAGTGCTGGTGGGTCAGACGTAAGGTGGGGGACCATTCTGCCCTCCACCCGAGTGCTGGTGGGTCAGACGTAAGGTGGGGGACCACTCTGCCCTCCACCCGAGTGCTGGTGGGTCAGACGTAAGGTGGGGGACCATTCTGCCCTCCACCCGAGTGCTGGTGGGTCAGACGTAAGGTAGGGGACCACTCTGCCCCTCCACCCGAGTGCTGGTGGGTCAGACGTAAGGAGGGTGGGGGACCACTCTGCCCTCCACCCGAGTGCTGGTGGGTCAGACGTAAGGAGGGGGGGGGACCACTCTGCCCCTCCACCCGAGTGTTGGTGGGTCAGACGTAAGGTGGGGGACCACTCTGCCCTCCACCCGAGTGCTGGTGGGTCAGACGTAAGGTAGGGGACCACTCTGCCCTCCACCCGAGTGCTCGTGGGTCAGACGTCAACACGTGGACGGGCTACAGTAGGCGTCTATAGACGTCTTGTTATTTCAGGAGAAATCCAGTTGTTGTGACTTCTATGTCCCGGAGGTTTAGTGGTAAAGTAATCGACTGGGAATGTCGGGGTCGTAGGTTCGCGCCCACCTATAGTCCTAGTGGATTTTCTCATTATGTATCACTGTGAGAGGACAAATTCAATAGCTATCTGAAATGGGCAATAGAGAGTGCACAATGCCATTTAGAAGTTCTCACAGTGCACCAGAGTGCATGCACTCAGTCAAGTTTCTTTAGAACTGTATTTGACTCTGCCTTGTTGGGTATCCTGTGATAGCTCTCGTCATCAAGAGTCCATGGGTACCACGATGGCCGACGTGGGTATCCACTCCTACTAAAGCACCACAGGGGTTTTACCAGTGGTGCCCAACCACGGGCTACCTCAAGTGTCCAACCAGGGGCTACCAGTGGTGCTCATCCAGGGGCTACCGGTAGTGCCCAACCAGAGGCTACCGGTAGTGCCCAACCAGAGGCTACCGGTGGTGCCCAACCAGAGGCTACCGGTGGTGCCCAACCAGAGGCTACCGGTGGTGCCCAACTTGGGGCTACCAGTGGTTCCCAACCAGGGGCTACCGATGGTGCCCAACCAGGGGCTACCAGTGGTGCCCAACCAGGGGCTACCAGTGGTGCCCAACCAGAGGCTACCGGTGGTGCCCAACCAGAGGCTACTGGTGGTGCCCAACCAGGAGCTACCAGTGGTGCCCAACCAGGGGCTACCGATGGTGCCCAACCAGGGGCTACCAATGGTGCCCAACCAGGGGTTACCAGTGGTGCCCAACCAGAGGCTACCGGTGGTGCCCAACCAGAGGCTACCGGTGGTGCCCAACCAGAGGCTACTGGTGGTGCCCAACCAGGGGCTACCGATGGTGCCCAACCAGGGGCTACCAATGGTGCCCAACCAGGGGCTACCAATGGTGCCCAACCAGGGGCTACCGGTGGTGCCCAACCTAGGGCTACCGGTGGTGCCCAACCAGGGGCTACCGGTAGTGCCCAACCAGGGGCTACTGGTAGTGCCCAACCAAGGGCTACCGGTGGTGCCCAACCAGGGGCTACCGGTGGTGCCCAACCAGGGGCTACCGGTGGTGCCCAACCAGGGGCTACGGTGGTGCCCAACCAGGGGCTACCGGTGGTGCCCAACAATGGGCTACCGGTGGAGCCCAACCAGGGGCTACCGATGGTGCCCAACCAGGGCTACCGATGGTGCCCAACCACGGGCTACCAGTGGTGCCCAACAATGGGCTACCGGTGGAGCCCAACCAGGGGCTACCGGTGGTGCCCAACCAGAGGCTAGCGGTGGTGCCCAACCACGGGCTATCGGTGGTGCCCAACCGGTTGTGACTAACCGCGGGCTACCAGTGGTGCCCAACCAGGGCTACCAGTGGTGCCCAACCAGGGGCTACCGGTGGTGCCCAACCAGGGGCTATCGGTGTGCCCAACCGGTTGTGACCAACCGGGGCTACCAGTGGTGCCCAACCAGAGGCTACCAGTGGTGCCCAACCAGAGGCTACCGGTGGTGCCCAACCAGGGCTACCGGTGGTGCCCAACCAGGGGCTACCGTGGTGCCCAACCAGGGGCTACCAGTGGTGCCCAACCAGAGGCTACCGGTGGTGCCCAACCAGGGGCTACCGGTGGTGCCCAACCAGGGGCTACCAGTGGTGCCCAACCAGGGGCTACCAGTGGTGCCCAACCAGGGGCTACCGGTGGTGCCCAACCAGGGGCTACCAGTGGTGCCCAACCAGGGGCTACCGTGGTGCCCAACCAGGGCTACCGGTGGTGCCCAACCAGGGGCTACCGTGGTGCCCAACCAGGGGCTACCGGTGGTGCCCAACCAGGGGCTATCGGTGGTGCCCAACCAGGGCTACCAGTGGTGCCCAACCAGGGGCTACCAGTGGTGCCCAACCAGAGGC
Organism: Procambarus virginalis; assembly: GCA_020271785.1. Taxonomy (NCBI): domain Eukaryota; kingdom Metazoa; phylum Arthropoda; class Malacostraca; order Decapoda; family Cambaridae; genus Procambarus; species Procambarus virginalis. Next base: position 15,013 of record WNGS01014646.1, read on the forward strand.
TAGCGGTGGTGCCCAACCAGGGGCTACCGGTGGTGCCCAACCAGGGGCTACCGGTGGTGCCCAACCAGGGGCTACCAGTGGTGCCCAACCAGGGGCTACCAGTGGTGCCCAACCAGGGGCTACCGGTGGTGCCCAACCAGGGGCTATCGGTGGTGCCCAACCAGGGGCTACCAGTGGTGCCCAACCAGGGCTACCGGTGGTGCCCAACCAGGGGCTACTGGTGGTGCCCGACCAGGGGCTACCAGTGGTGCCCAACCAGGGGCTACCAGTGGTGCCCAACCAGAGGCTAACGGTGGTGCCCAACCAGGGGCTACTGGTGGTGTAGGTGCGGGACCGGACGTCCCGGTCCCGCACCTACGGGTTCCAGACAGAGATCGTCACAGCCCCCTTTCACCCGAGGCGGCTTCCTTCAAGACCAAGCAGAAGGAAGAGTGATAATTATTAAATTCAACTATATTATTATAATAATTATTAAAATAATAATATAAATAATCATTAATTATCACTCTTAAATCTATTCTTATTAACAATTCCGCACTTCTGCAGCAGGCCGTGTGTACTCGAGTCCTTGTAAGGACTGCAAATACACATGTACATCAGACAGGTTAACAATTAGTTTGGCGTCTGTTTAAACACCATAATTAGATCAGGACTGCACAACTATCCAGTGCACTGATCGCTATGGTAGCCTGTGCACCCACTCCACAAACTGGAGTGAATCAAATTCATCTTAATTTGCAGGTATTTTGTGGAGCGAAATTTGATTGGTTTTGTTTTAATTATTCACTTCCCTAATTCCATAAACGTTAGTTCAGGTCTGTATAAACTGGATCTTTTATGATTTTTTATATTGTTCAAAGATTCAAAATTAGATAATAAATTTCCCTCCCTATGGTAAACATCTTTGTTTTCTCAGCTAAGCTTGTGTAATTTCCCACCCCCTTGCCTGTTTTTGTTAGATAATCCAGCTATCATAGCTTGTGGAGTGGTGTGTAACCTTTCCCTACCTACGTGGAGGTAGAGTTTATCATAGCTTATGGAGTGGTGTGTAACCTTTCCCTACCTACGTGGAGGTAGAGTTTATCATAGCTTGTGGAGTAGTATGTACCTTTCCCTACCTACGTGGAGGTAGAGTTTATCATAGCTTGTGGAGTGGTGTGTGACCTTTCCCTACCTACATGGAGGTAGAGTTTATCATAGCTTGTGGAGTAGTATGTTACCTTTCCCTACCTACGTGGAGGTAGAGTTTCTGAAATATTTGTCAGGGATGCGTCCCGCGGAAGGAATAATTTGCTATACCAGTTTACTTGTTTGAAATATCCGTTTTCTATGTGTTTCAAACTGCTTATGTAAGCTTCTATGACTTATTTAAGGAACTTAATGTTTGTTGGTTAGATAAAATATCAGCTAAATAAATAAAATATTGAAAGTAGGTTGTAAAGTGTCAACACTGTGCTTGGGCTTCTCATGTGTACCATGGTGTTCCATTTTCTCTGATTCTTTATATGTTAAACATGCATTATTAAGTTGATTAATGTTAATGTGAGGCAAAGTAGGCCAGTTTCTTCTCCTCTAGTTTCTTCTTAATATGCAATTTAGTTATTCATTCGGTCCCATTATTACCCCCTTATTACCATGTGTTACGATATCAACGCTTTCTATGGAGTGAGGTGTGGTGATATCAACGCCATCTATTGACCTGTACTCCACCTCCCAGGTATTAGGTGATACGCAGACAACGCCATCTGTTGGCGGTGGTGTGGCGTCTGTGAAAAGTTCCTATTTCATACCTCAGTTAGGAAGTGAGATCGATGATGACGACCTCTGGTGAGTCAAGTAACGACATCAACGCCATCTAGATTGTGCATTCGATTACAATTCCAATTCCCCGGTAAAAGGTAGACATCCTATGTTCTCCGTGTATACTTTCTATCTGGTTAATGACTTTTATGTCCGCAGAGGTGACGTGAAGCGTCTATTTCTCTGTGAAAATCAGTTCACCTCGGGCAGTCCAGAACTCCTGACTTGTCTCCTGTGAGAGTACAAGTGGTCGCCGTCGTAGTAGACAGTGTGTTAGCTGTTGTACTTCAGCAGTGTTATTGTGAGGACCGATGTACCCGGGGTTTGGCCAAGAGGAGTTACAAGACGACAGTAGTGGCCATCTGCTGAGAAGTAATTACCTAAGTATAATTACCAAAGTGTAGTTACAGGATGAGAGCTACGCTCGTGGTGTCCCGTCTACCTAGCACTCTTTGTCATATAACGCTTTGAAACTGCTGACGGTATTGGCCTCTACCACCTTCTCACTTAACTTGTTCCAATCGTCTACCACTCTGTTTGCGAAAGTGAATTTTCTTGTATTTCTTCGGCATCTTTGTTTAGTTAGTTTAAATCTATGACCTCTTGTTCTTGACGTTCCAGGTCTCGGGAAATCAGAAGTGCTGTTAGTGTGTTGCTAGAGACTTCTGCATGGTTGTTAGAGACCCCTGGAAGTGATTATTTGTGACCCCTGTCAGCGTGTTGCTGAAGCCCTCTGCCAAGGTGCTTCTGGAGAGCAGATGTGGGGGTATTGGGACACTGTGACGATATGGTGTGGCCCATGTTGAGGAAGGTGAAGGAGGTGCTCCATGTTTATTACCATCTTCAGGTTATCTTGAGTGGATTTTGGGGCTTAGTGTCCCCGCGGCCCGGTCCTCGACCAGGCCTCCACCCCCGAGAGCTGTCCGTAGCAGCCGTCTAACTCCCAGGTACCTATTTACTGCTAGGTAACAAGGGCACCATCGTGAAAGAAACATTTTGCCCATTTGTCTCCGCCTCCACCGGGGATCGAACCCGGAACCTCAGGACTACGAATCCGAAGTGCTGTGCACTCGACTGTCAGGTGTTGGAAATAACCAACACTTTTTATACATGTTTGTATTTATACAACTAAAGTAGTTACTAAAATTACTAACTTATATATTTAATCATTATCATGATTTATTCATTGCCAAATTCTTCCTAGTACGTGAGGAACGACAGGCAGCAACATGAATTTTCTCCACATTTAGTTGAATTTATAACAAGAGTCCAGTTTATCATTTCATTTACTAAAAAATAGTTAACTTTGATTTTGTAGTATACTATTACTTGCTGGAGCTCCCTTATTTAACTAACATTTAAGTATTCTAGAGGAAATTACTTTGATGCAAATGATTTACTTTAATTTCCTCGATTGGCTGCACAACTTTTAGTAAGCCAATTTATGCTACCAGAAATTCTATTTTATCACAGAAGAATTTAATGTGATATTAATACTTGTTATTACCTCTTCCTTCCTTAGTCACTTGCGATAAATACATATTCATTTACGCTCGAAAGCCGCGCATGCGCAATAAGGAGCAGGAGGAAGACGGGAGAGCGTCACTTGACTCAAAACGAGAGCGCGGACGCCATTAACAGCGTGTAGCAGAGTTGTGTTTCGACCAATTTATTTCGCTGTCACGATCAGTTGAGCGGTGCCACGTTATTTGGCACAACATAGCCGTGTCATAGATTAATATACGAGCAACTCCAGAGTCAACGTCTTTCAAGCAGCAGCAGGAGGACGAAGAATTGCTCAAGTCTTCACATCAACGACACGAGGCTCGGCCGCTAAGTTTACCCTTTTTGTTATTATGTGGCCACTATTAACATTTAGGCTAGCAGTCGTTAGGCCGAATGCAAACCAACAAAAGCTAGTACGTGTCTTAATTAAATTTGCCATCTAATTAGATGATTATCAGTTTATCTCTATGGAAAGAATTTACAATGCTTGGATACAAATTGTTCAGACATTAGCTGATAATTTACTACCGTCATCCTCATGATTTAGGATGTAAATGTAATTACCTATTGTGTAGAAGATTTCTACAATGTAATTGCCTTTCAGTACCAAGGCGACTTCAACCGAGGTGCTAGGCTTCCCCACCGTTCTGTGCAACATTTTACCCTATGCAACACGTCGTCGGTGGAGTGTAGCAACCGACTACTTCTCCTTAGTTTCACAGCTAAGCTGTCCATTTTTCCATCAGTAGCAATAACTCCATAGTTACAGTAGTGATCTCCTAAAGAGATCAATTATACTAACCCTTTGATTTACTGATGCTGTTCAACATTTCAGTAGTATATTGAGGTGCATTTACCTCCATCAATATTATATTTTACATTTATTGACTTTCACATTTGATTTACTCTGGTGAAGAACCAGCACCAGAATAATGCTAGGGATGTATTAATCTTTTAGCATGTAACCCCCCAACTTTGTGTAGTTAATTTGACTCCATTTATATAAGCATTACAGTTTTACCAAGATCCATAGGACACTAGTTCCTAGGATCAGTTTTTTCCATTCTCTTTGTTTTCCACTTTTTCTCAAAAAGTGGTGGTCCTTCATAGCTATCGAAGTATATATATATATATATATATATATATATTATATATATATATATATATATATATATATATATTATTATTTATTAGTTACTGGGTCTCAGAGCCTTAAACAAGTTATTAGTTATTGGAGTCAGGTTTTCCCCACAAAATTTTGGTCCTTCGAACATAGATAGCTGAAAATCAAGCTATTCTCAATCATTATTAATTAACTATTTACTAACACCAACTAGTGTGTTAACATTATTAGGCTATTTACCAATATATTTCATTATTTACGGCTGTCAGCAGACTGCCCATATTTAGCCTAAAACTCATTTATTATTATCAACATTTCTATTAATACTTTATGTATAAAGTAACCTTAGTGTTATATATTTCTAAAATTTCACTTGTGTTTCTAAGCACAAACATATATATCAAAACAAAAAATCCCAAAAACATAGCACCATATATCTATATTACTGCACTATTGCATTTATGCCAACCTTTGATGAGGTAGGATATTTAGACTGTAATTGTACTAATGTTTGTACAAATGCAGCCTAAATCATTTAGTCATTCCTAGGTAGGAATTATTAACGAGTACTGTACTAGACAGTACTGGTACGTACATATTATTTAGATTGTGCTGACCCTGATTTGGGGTGGGATTACCAAAACTCCTTTTGTGCTTTTAACATATTATTTTGTGTATTATTTTTTTGAGTACTGCCGAATGTTCACTGTTGGATCAAATGGTGATAATTGATGAGCTAACCGGACGAAAATCCAATAGTGGCATTCGAATACTACTCAAAAATATTAGCTATCTATTGTTAGGCAAATTAATCTCTAAACGAGGTATTATAGTCTATTCAATACATTAGGCTATTATACTGATATTGAGCTCCATTGAATGAGCCAATATCCCAGTTACATCAGTAACAACTATTTACTATCAGACCAGTCCTTTCCCATCAAGATGGAAACGGCTGACAAAATGAAAAGGACCCTTACCGGTCTTAAAGGTCATTTGACCCGACAGATTACCAAATGTCAAAATCTGTCACAACAGTCACCTGTTGACTACACTGAATTAGAGGACTTACTTCAAGTTGCTGAAGGCAAATTCAAGCATATGAATCTGTACTTGACAGAACTTTACCAAACCTCAATAGGTGAAACTGAACTTGAGGACATTGTAAATGATTTAGCCCAGTACGAAGATGATGTACAGGCTAAACTTCAACCCTTCAAAAGGCAAATTGCTAAAAACAAATTAACAACAGCCTCTACTGCACATCCAGATCCTGATGTCAAACTACCTCAGATCAATATACCCACATTCTCTGGTAACGAGAATGAGAGTTGGGATGATTTCTGGAGTAAATTCGTTGATGCAGTAGACTCTAAAACTAACATCCCTCAAACAACTAAGTTCACTTATTCACAAGGCTTGTTACGAAATGAAGCCTTGAAGGTAATATCTAACATAACACTGACCAGTGATGGTTACGACCTAGCTGTTCAATTGCTTAAGAGCAACTACGATAACAAGGAAAGAACTGTTACTATCTTAGTTCAAAAATTGCTGGATTTACCATCTGCTAATAATTCTACAGATTCTCTCCAAACTTTCAGACTAGAGCTAGAGTCTTTACTCAAGGCCTTAAGCCTTAAAGTCCAAATTCAGACTGCTGAATGGATGACAAAAGTAGTTGTAAGGCGCAAATTACCAAGAGAGACTTTAGATAAATTGTGTACTATGTACAATAAAACCTCTCTGACCATGAATGAAATTACAGAAGGTTTACATACCCTAGTCGAAAGACAAAGAGCCAACCAAGATGGGAAGAGTGTTTCAAACTTCTCTACTAACTCTCATCATAAACCCCAACGTACTGCAACTACTGTAGTAAAACCAGATCTCAATAAATCATCTCCGAAATGGAAATCTGGAAATGTAGGTACATACACAGTGAACCCTATAAACCCCGTAGTGAGCACCACTCCTACGACTTCTCCTACAGTGAAGAAGTGTTTGTTCTGCAATAATGAACATCTTACTTATAAGTGTAGTACTTATCCAGACCATAACACCCGAATTCATCGTTTGCAAGAATTACACAGATGCACAAGGTGCACGGGTCCTCATGACCCCAATAGCTGTACTGTCTCCTTACGTATGTGCAACAAGTGCCACAAGGGTAGACACCATTATTCCTTGTGTGGTAGTGATCAATCAAGATCAACCAATCCTCATAAGAAGACTACAAATTCTACTTCTGTACAGTATTGCAAAGTGCATCAAGACATAAGTGTACTTGCAACAGAGTCGACTAACACAACTACGTTACCAACAGCTCAATTAAAATTAATTAATAAGGGATCTAGGATTTCCACTCGTGGTCTCTTTGACCAAGGTTCGCAGAAAACCTTTATTTCTCAACAGCTAGTTGATCAGTTGAAACTGAAGCCTATTGCTCGAGTGAATTTGAATATCTCTGGATTCCTAACCAATAGTGGACCTCGTGACTACCAGGTTGTTAAAGTCTTGGTACGTTTAGGAGGCTGCACCAGCCCAATTCAAGCCATAGTCGTTGACAAGATCCCTCAGATTTACATGTTACAGGTCTTGCTCAAACAGTCAAATTTCTTAAACGCAGCGGTATTAGGCTAGCGGATCATAAAATAAATACAGACTGTCTCAACGATGTAGGTATTCTTATTGGAGCTGACTTTTATTATAGATTTATTACTGGATGCACCAGGCAACGAGGTGTAAACTTGTTGCTGTCAGCTGGGGGTAAACTACTCACAGGACCGGTGTTGATCCAACAACATTCTAAATCTACTAGTAATCAACCAACTAATTCAATAGTTGCATGACTAGGCCTAGAGCAGTCACCACTACATGTCAGAGACGAAACCGAGGATGATGAGTCCAATCCCCCTGTTCATAAATTATGGGATTTGGACACCTTAGGCATAGTCCCTGATCAACCCAGTCCAGATGACACATGGACGTATCAACAATATCTTGATACTGTGATTTTCCAAGATAATCAATATTGGGTGAGACTCCCATGGAAGCTAAACCACCCACAGCTTCCAGTAAAATATTTCATGGCCTCAACCCAATTAAATTCTCAATTAACTAGGCTACGGAAGCAACCAGATAAATTGCAACTGCATCATGCTTTAATACAGCAACAACTTGCTAACAAATTTATAGAAGTTGTTGAAGAAGACAACCATAAGACAGGCCATTATTTGCCACATCATGCTGTCCTGAAAGATTCAGTTACAACACCAATCAGGATTGTATTTAATTGTAGTGCCAAATTAAAAGCAGACAGCGTGTCACTAAATGATTGTCTACAAACTTTGAGCAGTCTCCGTGGTGTAGTGGTAAGACACTCGCCTGGCGTTCCGCGAGCGCTATGTCATGGGTTCGTATCCTGGCCGGGGAGGATTTACTGGGCGCAATTCCTTAACTGTAGCCTCTGTTTAACGCAACAGTAAAATGTGTACTTGGTTGTAACAACGATTCTTCGCGGCGGGGATCGTATTCCAGGGACCTGCCCGAAACGCTACGCGTACTAGTGGCTGTACAAGAATGTCAACCTCTTGTATATCTCAAAAAAAAACTTGACCTAGCCTAACCCAAAGACTACAAGATGTCTTATACGATTTCGCTCTAGTGTTTTTGCCTATAACGGCCGACATTAGTCAGGCTTTTTAAGAGTAAGCTTACCGAGACGGATCGTAATTTTACTAAATTTCTATGGGTGAAAGATCCACAGATCCTAATAGTGAAATCATTACTTATAGATTTGCCTCA